>OOFH01075721.1:0-11040 GCA_900323355.1 Merlangius merlangus | reverse complement strand
CTCCTCTTTCTCGACGTCGTCGTCAATCAGACCTCTAAGGTTCCCGTGCTCATCCTGATCCTCTGGGTTTTCCTCCTCCTCTTCCTCATCTGTGTGAAGAGCAAAAGAATACGAAACGTCAACATCTCCAGTCTTTTAGCGACTTGAGATGGTGGTGCTCTGCATTTCCTCATGTTTGTAGAAACAGTCACAGAACATTTGAGATGTGATGACGTTAATGGTAACTGTTTAGTGTTAAGGTTCATCTTACCATCATTGGTATCTCTGTGTTTCTGCGGTTTCTTCGGCTCCTCAGATCTTCCAAATATTTCATCTTCAGACTCATCTGCTTCACTTTCAATGAAATCAGACATGATGACTAATTATCTGTGGATGAGAAGCAACAGAAGTGGAATTATCTTAGCTGTTACTGTATGTGTATTTCATTTGGGCAATTCAATTTTTTTCTGCGGCTTGTTTCAACACAGAAGAATTTGATGCAGGCTACAGTTTATGAAGCCATAACACGAGTCAAATACTATAACGAATTGCTCACAACAATATAAACGAAGGCACTTGAAACTCGCTGCGTTGTGCGAATCAAGGGGTAATGGAATCCTGAAAAACACACACACACCCTGACATGACAGCAAGGCCCTGTTGAATATTTCCTGCAGAATATAAAAAATAAAATAAAACGGGACAGCTTTTTATATTTGTATTTCATACAAGCACGTTCTTATCCCAAACCATCGGAAATTAGCGTTGCATGCAAGCGTCATCTCTGAGACGTCAAGTGTGAAACGAGCTCCAATGGGGCTGGCCCAGGTCCCAGCACTGTTTCGAGACTGCAGACTGCAGACGCACGATGCTAACTCCTGGCTAGCACAACACCGACTGAACCCCCATGAAACCTCCTCTTTTTAACCAGTCTTTCACCCGTACATACCTTTAACGTGAGTTCCGATAGCGCCATGAAATGGTTCCGTTTATTCTGCGAACATCAATGTCGTGTGACAGTGGGCGTCGATGTCAGCCGCGGCTGCTGCACTTCCACGAAGCCTACGCGGGGGATGCGGAGAGGGGACGCAGAGGTGGAGCGAGCACGCAGCGGTGGAGCGAGCGAGGACGCAGCGGTGGAGCGAGCGAAGACGCAGCGGTGGATAGAACGACGACGCAGCGGTTGATACAGAGAAGAGAGAACGCGTTGGAAGATGCAGCCGACCCACCAACGTCACATGCATCAGCGCTGTGCATTATGTTTAAACAACTCGGTAGGTTTTTATAGGATTATGCATTTGATGTCATGTATAGAGGTAGTAGAGTGCTGCTTTTAGCCTAACATCTCCAGACCAATTATGAATGTATTACCATGGACAAATCATGAATTATTTGTACCGGGAAAACGTTTGACAGTGTTGATTTTTTTTAAATTATTTTTGTGACCCCTATTCTGTATTGAATACAAGTGCATAGGTTATGTTCATCTAATTTGCTCATTTAAATAAAAGAAAAAAGTTGAGAAAAAATGAAATTATTAATTTCAAAATGATTTTCCTGTTATTATTAAAGGCTCTCCAATAATAATTTATTAAAGAAATGTATGCAAATTGAGAAATCAAAGTTGGGTTCTGATTCTTCGTAAGGCCTCAATTGTAAATCAGAGAAGTCTAATTAACAGGGTTAGGGTTAGGGCACAGACAGTCCTAGGGGAATTTATCCATCAATAGCAGCATTAGGAGCATTTAACAATCACTAGCAACACTACGAACATTTAACCATCAATGGCAGCACTAGGAGCATTTAACCATCACTGGATAGGGCAATGGACGTCCCGAGTAAAGCGCCCAAGGACCAATTCCAGGACTACTACTGGTGCCTTGGTCAAGGGCACAGGCAGGATAACACGCCTGTAGTCTTGTGAGGGAGGAGGAAACCCACGTGAATCACAGACAAACAGACTTAAAGGAGAAATATTATGGTGTTTTCCCAACAAGTAAACATAGGCTAGTATTTGAGTTCCAGGAAACATGTTTTTGAAGCTTTTTGCTATAGCTTTCTATAATCTCCCCTACTGCTATTCCCCTCTGTTTCAGTCTCTCAGAATGCGCTGTTTCTGGTGTCTGTAGCTTTAATGCAAATGAGCTGCTGCCCATTGACCAATAAGCTGTCAGACTGAACCATGGAGGAGAAGGAATTGTTGGCATCTTTGGACTCCTGGAGCTCTATATCTATATAATATAATAATAATAATTATAATAATAATATTATATATGGATATTTATATAATATATCTGATATCACGGCCAAAAGCTATATGTGCGCCTCGGATGATATTATGAATCATAAAGACTACGTCTGACGTCTCTGGTAGGCCTACTTCCACAACAAGTAAGACTCGTATTGGGGGATATCTTAGAGAATAATTGGGGGAAAGGAACTTTGGCCTTGACTCTCTGTAGTCCATGAACCGCGACATGGAGGATAAAAGGGATTGTACTCCGGGAGCTGAGCTGCCGGACTGCTGCCAAGCTCCCCCTCGCCGGACCTGCCAGTTTCGGTGGCAGTTCAGCTCCCCGAGTACACCCGCCGGAGCAGCCGGAAAGCTTCGGTGACAGTTCAGCTCCCGGAGTACACCGACGGAGCTGAGTCCAGAGTTTTTCCAAAATTTGTATGAGACCAAAAACAACACCCCAAATCCCAGGAAAAGTGTTGTTTTCATAATATGTCCCCTTTAAAAACAGTTTCTTCCCACGAGCGATAATACTGCCCAACACTACACTGGCTGTCTTTGTCGGTGTACTACAGTTAGAACAAAGCACACGGTATGTGTACATTGCAACTGCGCCTCTGTGTGTATCTCTAGGCCTAAATGTAGCCTAAATACTTTATAAAGTAGGCCTATTATGGAAAATCCATGTTTGTTGTTAACCTTTTGCATGGGGTGAATCGGTCAAACTGACCCCTTTATTTATTCGAGGAAAGCTCCTTTATGTCAACATTTCCCACACACGATGAATGGAGAGTTGCATTGCTGGGAGTGGGTGATAGTGTTTGAGCATTTGCATGGGGAAGTTGTTTGGGGTCGGAGGCGTGGTGCAATGAAGCTCCGCCTTCTCAAACTGGCACAACTTCAATCCACCAAATGTCCTGCTTGCGAGACAGAATTACTACACATAATCTAACTGTCGTGAGAATTACTTCAGACATCCGACTGCAAGTATGGACCGCTGGAAGGGAAGGGTTGCTCTGGTGACCGGAGCCTCTGCAGGGATCGGGGCGGCGGTAGCCGAGGATCTCGTCCAGCACGGCATGAAAGTTGTCGGCTGCGCCAGGAATGTGGAGAAAATACAGGTAATGTTTGGATGAATTATCCAAATCGCTTGCTTATTATTACTCGTATGCATGTTGATGTATTATAACCGGCCAAAAAAAAAGGAGTTCTGTGTTACGACGTTGGCGCTGCACCTTTGCCAGAAACGGGTCAATGATTGACTATCCTCGTGAAGTTCATTGGGATGGGCAATCGCTCGTTGTTGAACTACTGACCTCATCAGCTGTAGAAAGAAAACAAATGTGCCCAGTGTTCCAAATCGAAGAATTTGAATGTGTTAAGTGTTTTATTTTACTTGTCTGGTTTGAGACGGGGTTATGCCCACTAAACCTAACCGCAAGGAATTCCTCATCCCAGCTGGCATGTGGCTTTGTTTATCGAGGGTATGACATTTAAATCCACCAAATGACCGCCAATTCTGTGTTTCAGGACATTGCCACCAAGTGCCAGAAGTCTGGTTACACTGGGCTTTTGGTTCCCTATCAATGTGACCTGTCCAATGAAGAGGAGATCCTTGCCATGTTCTCAGCCATTAAAGCCCAACACGGAGGGGTGGATGTCTGTATCAACAACGCTGGCCTTGCTCATCCAGACAGTATTTTGAATGGCAAAACCAGTAGCTGGAGAAACATGTTGCAGGTAGCCTTACGTTTTGTATATATTTTAGAAAATATAGAGTCATAGACAGACAAACACACAAGTTTATAAAATGTCATTAGTGTCATGTGTTTTCTTTTGCAGGTGAATGTCCTTGCCTTGTCCATATGCACCCGAGAAGCCTATCAGTCAATGACAGGGCGAAATGTTAATGATGGGCACATAATTAACATAAACAGGTAATGTTAACATTGAAATTCAGGAAGAACTTAGCTCTGTTTGCTATTGAACCAAATCTTTGTTTTATTGAAAGTAGGTTTTCAAAATGTTTTATTTAATTTTAATAAAATGCATCATTTGTATCTCATGGCACTTATGGCTTATTTTGATAATTGGGTCATTGGGGTTCCAATCTGAAATACTGTACATTGAAGGTCGACTGCAGACACCATGAAATGTTGAAGTGGTCCTATGTTCGGTTTTCGCAGCATGAGTGGCCATCGGGTCGTGCCCACCGCTGACGTGCACTTCTACAGCGCCACTAAGTACGCCGTCACCGCTCTGACTGAGGGCCTGCGACAGGAACTGCATGAGGCCAAGACCCAAATAAGGGCAACCGTAAGGTCAAGCCATTCCATGGACCGCTTACTTGATCAATATCTATGATCAAAATGGGTTCAGTTTATAATATGGTCCAAAATCGAATCAGTATTGTGCCTGTTGGATAATTTTGGAGTATACCTGCTGCATTTCACTAATGTGTTTTTTTTTTAGTGCATTTCTCCTGGCCTTGTGGAGACTGAATTTCACTCTAGAATGTACCACCAAAACCCAGAGAAGGGTCCTTCTGTTTTTGGCAGTATAAAGGTAGTGTTTCCTTTTATTAGTGATGCTTGGCAAGTGCTGGGACCTTCCACTCAAAATATGTCTTCAACCCTTGACTTTTCTTACAGTATTTGGAGGCTAAAGACGTTTCCGATGCGGTCACATACGTCTTGGCTGCACCGCCACACGTGCAGGTACTTGGGTCATGCTCTCATTTAATTGTCATGTATTTATAATGGGTACGTTTTTAAAGGTTTTGTCTGTTATTTACCTTGACCCCAATATGTGTTTTTGCCCTCAGATTGGAGACATTCAAATGCGCCCTGTGGAACAGAAGTCTTAGGTCATATCATCTGAATACAATTCCAGAATATTCAAGATGAATATAATAATCAAGATACCATGGCCTCCTTCCATGGTGTTGGATTGATTTGAAAATGAAAACCGCCTTCGCAACTGCATTTCCATTTCAGTTAAAGCGTTTTTGTTTCTCTTTCACATGCAGATGGTGTATAAAATGTTGAAATAAAAGTGTTGTTTGAAACCAAGAGTTTAGCATTAATACTCAATCGGCCGCAGGCTTGTTTCTCTTTCAGTTTAGTCAAATCGACCTTCAGTTAACCTGGACTCTGCATAGCCTCCTCCCTTAGCCCCACACCCATCTCCTCCCATACTCAATAAAACACGCCTCTTACACACTTATTGTATGTTGTATCTTATCCTAGCTATCTTTGTGTACGGAGAATGAGTTAACCTAGCAATTGTGAGTGCTTGACACTTGTTTCTATGAACATTTTTACTCTACCAACAGCGATATATTGTTTCTCTTCTGCAAAATGTACTTATGTTAGGCGCTTTAGATAAAAAAAGTCAGCTAATTGCCCTTAATGTAAAAAAAAAATTGCAACCTAAAACTTATTTTATCTCAAGTCTATCAGTCTTTATGACGTAACTTAAGTGTTAAATAGTTTAGTCCGATTTTCCTTCATATACATGGATGAAATGACTCAAGACTGTTTGGGGTTGTGCAGAATTTATGGAGCTGACAGGTAGCCAATTCCACCATCCTGGTTTCACACATGAAAATAATCTGGGGTTCCAGTGGGGAGTCTAGTTCCGTGCAGTGGAGATAGTGGCAGACAACATACATCATAAGACCCCACGGAGCGCAACATAGCTACCAATCAGATGGTTAAAGGGGTAGGATGAGCAGATCCAGGGACAAACCCAGACACCCACATCAACGATTTGGGACATACAACGACCCTGTGAATTGAGAGGGAAAGAGGACTGACGGTTAAAAGTTAACTATCGAACACTTATTAATTTTAAACGAGTACATTTGTTATCTTCAAAATAATAACATCAGTATGATTATATGATAGCAAATATTCAGAGTCAGCAATACTGCGTGACAAGAGTTTGTGATTAACCCATTTATTGATAGAACAGTGGGTGATAAATGTGGATGAGGTAAGGTTTTGCATAAATATCTAATAGGTTTAACCAGAATATTAATATAAGTTCATACGACTTAACTAAGGCTGCTTTGTCCTTGTTCTTGAGTCCATTGGTAAAGGCTAGACAGAGGTGCATACAGTCAATGACAATGGATATAATAATTGTATTCTTCTTAGCCTATACTATCAAGCTGAGTTGGGCGGCAGGTAAGTCAATTTAGTCAATCTACAAGGTTAACAGAACCATTTATAGCCATTTCATTTGAATATGCTTTGGTTTACCCCCAAAATGACTATAACAGTTTTCATAATGAAGTACAAAACGTTTGATTAACTGTTTTATGATTGAAACACTCATGGCTTGACATGGCTAGATTAGTTATCTTTAAGACGCGTGACTGCTTTCTTCTAGATTGGTGCTACCAGTCCCAGGTGTCATGTAACAGGACATGCAGGGGTGAGTACTGTGGACACGGTCGGAATTGTACCCGATTTGATCTTAGCCTGGCCAGGTCCTACCACAGCACGTTATCAATGTCAACACTATGGCTTCCCCAGGCCCCGACGATTGGCCCTTGGTCGCTCGGCACTGCGGTGGAAGAAACCAGTCTCCTGTGAATATTGTCACAAGGACAACGCTTCCCGATGAAAGGCTGGTTCCGTTACAACTCATCGACTATCAGAAAATCTTTAGAGGTCGCATCACAAACAACGGACATACCGGTTTGTATTTAGAAGTATTTTAATTGCAGAAGAAAAAATAAATTCAATATTATTTACAGGGCCGGGTTCGCAGACATGGATTAAGCATAGTTCTGGACTAAATTGTACCTTCAATGGACAATCTCCATTCAAAATTCCATTTAGTCCAGGACTAGGCTTAATCCATGTCTGTGAAACTGGCCCATAATGTCTTTATTATAGATTTTTGACTTGTATAGTAGCCTTGTTTTGCTACTGCATATCATTTTATTTGCCCAAAAAAATCGAATTAACTGAAAATCTCAGTTTCTATTACAATACGTTATTGTCATCTAACATTATACATTGACCATGGAAGTCATAAACTAATGATCAAATGAAATGCAGATGAACATTTAGATAAGGGCAGATAACTCACTATGAAAGATAAAGTAATCAACGACTTTATGTACGTATTGATGTTTTTGATCCTAGTTCAACTAGATCTCCCCTCGAATGTAAAGATCCAAGGCGGACAGCTGGCAGGGCCATATAAGGCCTTGCAGCTCCACTTCCACTGGGGGAAAGATGGAGGCCCAGGGTCCGAGCATACTATTGATGGAGAACGGTTCCCCATGGAGGTGACCATAATCAATCAGTGTGGATTGACTCTGAAATGTATAGCACTAGGTTATAAAGATAACTTCTGCATACAGTAATATGAATGAGCATTGACCAGTGTATGTTAACGGCAATTGCAGATGCACATCGTCCATATAAAGGAAGAATATGATACTTTGGAACAAGCTGTGGCAGACGACACAGGCGTGGCAGTTCTTGGGTTTTTCTTTCAGGTAGGACTAACATAACGCTTTACAGGCTTACGTGTTTGTCTCCCATGCTGGAAAACAGTAATATTATTAGCGTAATTTATACAAATAGTGCTATAATTCTTTTAGATTACAGTGTATGCAAACTTACTTCTCAACATTACATACAAGCGCAATAGTGAAACACAGTCCTCAAACGTCATGTACTCAGTTGGATGTAATTTGTGTCTTACTTTCTTTGGATTTCCAGGAATCTCCGACTCCGAATAAGCAATACGAGCCCATCATATCGGCCCTGAAAGACCTTAAACATGAAGGTTAGTGGGTTCAGGGTGGGTTCCCCATCTAAATATCCAGCAGCTAATTGTATGACAGATCATTTGTTAAAGGTGACATATTACACCACCAGTGTGATTAGCCGTTACAAACCTTTTGGAAAAATATGCCTTTTCTGACATCACAAGTGGGCGTGTCCACCTAGATGTATGAAGGATAGATGAGCAACATTTGCTACTGTCCACTGGGTGTGGGCTGGTAGACCGGTCTATCAAGCGCACATATAGGTGGGCACGCCCACTTGTGATGTCAGAAGAGGCAGATTTTCTAAACGGCTTGTAACGGCTACTAACTGCTAATATAATAATGTGACACTTTTAATAAAAATTTACCTGAAATTACAACACACAACACAGACTAAATCAGCTTTGCCGTTTGATAAGAGTGGCGTTATCCGGACAACAGTGTTATCCAGCTGTTATCCAGAGTGTCCCTTTGAACCGGATCGGTGCTGATTGCGGGTTAATGTTTCTCCCTAATTAAGCGAGCAACAGCACGCTTGGCGGCGTGTCCCTGGGCCGGCTCGTGCCACCGGAGGAGACTCTCGCACACTACTTCCGTTACCAGGGCTCGCTCACCACGCCGCACTGTGATGAGGCCGTAGTGTGGACGCTGTTTGAAACCCCCGTTCTGCTAAGCAGGAAACAGGTGCTGATGTCCAAAGGACTGGTTTTTGAAATTGTGACATGGTGAAATAATTAAAGAATTCGTAGGCCTAAATTTGTTTGTCTGACTTCCTCATCGTGTGATTGTGGTGGTGTGCGTTGATATACTCGCTCTGCTCTGGTTGTGTTGTGTTGTGACAGCTCTCTGCGTTCTGCGGTCTTCGGTCTCCCCGTGGGACGCGCATGGTGAACACCTACCGGCCAGAGCAGTCGCTGAATGGGAGGAAGGTGTATTACTCCGGCGGGGGCCTGCCTCTGCTTAGCACCGCCCTGCTCATCTGCTCTGTGTTGATATCCAGTGGACCCTCACTGCACAGCGCGAGCTGAACGCAAACACCTGTGAACGCCAACACCTGTGCAATAGCATAGGCCTGCTGAATATTTTTCTGGGATAATGAATAAATGTATATTTAAATGTGGCTCAACATGTCGTGTGCCATTTGTGATTTTCTTTTTCACACACACGCACGCACGCAAGCCACTTATGTAGCCTATACTTCAAAGTAATATAAATCTAAAAATAAATTTACCTAAAATATATTTACAGCCTACATTTCAGGAAGGCGCATATCATGATTTGCCAAATCGGATGGCATTTATTGAGGCCCAGTTTACATTACGCTTTTCGCGTCAGCGGCGAAATTTCCCGCTGTCGGGAGGCCGCTGTCGCGACCATGGTCGCGACGTCTCTAGACATACCGCCCGGAAACCTGGCAGACACCCGCGGCGCTCAGATAGCGACAGTGACCTAACCTGACCTGCTGTGACCTTTGACATAACGCGCGGAATCCAAAATGGCGGGAGAGCCGCCGCACATTTTGCTCGCCATGTTTCAGATGTTTTTCTTCACTTATCTCATTCGCGTACTGTCCAACACGAGGCAAGGAGCAAGACTGGCACGCAGGAGACGCCTGAGATACCGGGAGATGTTGTTGGGACGTCGCCTAGCAAGAATTCACCCTGCATACCTCCCCGCTGCCATCGCTCTGGCACGAGGTGGCGATCCTATCCACCGGGCGATTTGGCAATATGTACCCTACGTGTACCTTTTGGCAGAACCCTGACTTCCCGCTGACGCGGGCCCGCGCATTTCTCTTCAGACGGAGTTTGAAGTTGTCGGGGACTCCCGCTGTGCTATCGGGCGACGGCTTCGTAGTTGACGGGAGAAAATTTGAAGACAGCTGGGCTACGACGACGGGAATTGTCTTTACACGGTGTTCCCGCTGTCGCCAGTCGCGCTGTCGCCAGTGGCGCTGACGCGAAAAACGTAGTGTAAATTGGGCCTAACACAATAACGACAGGGAAGCGACGGCAAGCAGCCAATCGCGTACAGTCAGTTAAACTAGGCCTGTTGATCACGCCTCTTGTGCTGAAGAAAATGATGGCAGCTTCCCCAGACCAACGTGCAATCTGCGTTTGAGCTTGCTCTGGTAATAGCCAGACTACGGTTGAATGGCTTCTTCTTTCTCCATGGGGACCATGAGGTTCTGGGTAAAGGGGATACCGAATGCCTGTTTCAACCAGGTTCATTTCCACTGGAGCCAACGTTGAAACTCTCACACTGAGCACCAAAATGCAACCTAGGCCTACATATCACGTTCACAATGAATATTGGTGAGCAAAGTGACAAAAGAGAGAGAGAGAGAGAGAGAGAGAGAGAGAGAGAGAGAGAGAGAGAGAGAGAGAGAGAGAGCGCGAGTGAGGTATAAAACTCTTATTTCGGAGACAGGGCTTAAATCAAGCCTGGAGTAGGCCTAAATCAGACTAGTTAATCCTGGCTATTTAAGTGGCTTGCATGAACCTGGCATAAATTTGGCTTAGTTAGTCTGAGACTATGGAGTCCTGGAGTAAGCTTAATGAGAACACTTGGTTCAAGCCTCATTAGACTAAGTGGAAGCACAGGCTGTTGGTCCAATTGTGCTCATGAAAACCTGAAATGGAGTATGAAAACCATTGTTGCAGTGAATTTTGAGACAACACAATGGCAGAGGCAAAGAGAATTCGCTCCAAAAATTATAGTGAGCATGAAAAAACGAAGAAAAGAAGTGCTTGGACTGCAATTGGCAATGCATTCAATGCAAAAGAAGATGTCACCACAAGAACAGTACAACAACTGCAGGTGAGTTAATCTTCATTATTAGGAACAAAAATATGTGTTTGTTTCCTGTTGCCTATACCCTGCTTATTTATGGCCAACCCAAATACAATACCCCTGCTGCTTGTAGCATTCACATTGAATGAATATCCTGTTTAAAAGGATAGTAACCTATTTTAAAGGGGCATATGCATGTTAAACATGGTGGTAGATTAAGATATGTTGCCAAAGGAAAATC
>OOFH01075720.1:0-17514 GCA_900323355.1 Merlangius merlangus | reverse complement strand
GAAAAATATATATGGATATATTATGCATTAACAAAGTAGAAAACTCTCTTAGGGAAAGAAAGAATAAAGATAAATCAGGCATTAGGAACAGTGGTCGTGTCATAAAGCTTTTTGAATGGAATTCAAACAGAAGACCTTTTCTGAAACACTGTTTTAAGTAAGCATTTAATTAAAAAAGCACCCACAACCCAACACTGATAGCCCTTTAAACAACCAGCTGCCCTACCATCACTTAATATTACGCATACAAACTGCCACAGACGTCTGCCAACTCCTAAATACATGTCTCAGCGTAGTGTACCATTAACACGCACAAATGGAGGCCAGCGGCTTTGCACCTACCCATTATATGCCTTCACTATCTTCAGTATCCTCTCCTTCATGTCCTCAAATGGGATGGACTCCACGTTGGGGTTGGCAGGGCCTCTCTGTTCGGGCACTGAGGCCCTGAAGTCCTCCATGACCTTCTCCAACTTGAACAGGAAGTAGTTCTTGAACTGAGGCCATTGAACCCTGGAGGACAACGGTGTAGACAGAGGGACATCAAGAGTTTTTGGTAAAAGTTGCTCTTACAATGCTACCCCCACATCTTGTATCAAATGTTGATTGGATGATCTTGTTTGTCTAACATAGCCAGACTAACTATTTATAGCACATTTTGAAAAGTGATTTAGTGAGGATTTCAAACTGAATCATGTTATATGACGCCCACTTCATATTATTTTACAGAGGGGTCACAATGAGGAGTTTTAGTCCAGTAAACGCCGCCACGACCTCTAGCGAGCCGGTAAACATTGCAAAACGTAAACTGTAAAAATGTCGTCAGACATGTAGGATAGACATTTGTGCAATAAACACTGCCTTCAGAATGTGCATTACACACCAGCCAACAGCAAGCGTTAACATAGCACATTCTAATTTTCTATATTCATTCTAATGTAGAGTGCTTGTCTAAAACCATGCTTTACTTACAACGCTTTACAAACCAAAACAATTGAGGCATAACCATGTTTCTACGTATACCAGCAAACATTTTGGAATTGTTTCTATAAAAAGGAAACCTGTTTTATTATAATTGAAAAACAAATGTTACACATTAAGAAATGCTATACAATGCTCAATATAAACACTGACATTGTCATTTTAAGTTTGTGGTCCTCAACAGGTAGTCTTGTCGAGGATGCTAGTAGGACTGTGGTCACTTAATTTTTCTTTGCTCATGAAAATCCGAATTTAAGCATCAAATGTTACAAGACACAGTTGTGGAAATGTAAATACTTACAGGGTCTCTCCCGTCTTGGCGATATGGCAAAGAAACTGCTCCAGAAGAGGAAAGCTTTCTTGCTTTCCTTTCTTATCGAAGTCTGCAAATGTTAGAAAACAAAGAGCCAATTGCACTCGATATACAAGTACATGTTTTAAATTGTTCATATGAAATGCATCTATAACCGTTTAAGGCAAAATGTATGTGCTTTTAAGGAGTCACTTACACAGCTATTATTACATGAATGGCAGGGTATTATGCAGGATTGCTAAATAACCAGGTACAGTCCTAATTTCATTGATTGTTTACTAGGACACATTACAGGCTGTTGTAGTAACTGCTAGATTTTGGTTGGTATTCTGATTGTTTTAGCTGGCTAGGAAGGTAGCTAAATCAACTGGTTTAGCCGGCCAGCAGTAATGCCCAATAAAGTGTAAAATGGACCAGTCAGAGCCTGCCACTAGTCCACCGAAGAGTACCAATGTCATATTTGTTAAGCGGTCGAGGTCGTTCAATTCACGACAGGAATGATGATATTCAGAGGGAAAGCCGATTTTCCTTTTCACCAAATAGCGTTAGCTACATAGCCTAGGACGCTAATATCACTGGGTTGTTTCCGTAAAAGGGCTCGTGAATTAGCCTTAGCATTAGCCTGACACTGTGTAGCCACTAGCCAAGCAGCTCGGCTAGCTAACACCACTAGCCTGCAAGCTAAAACATTCGTAGTTTTTCCCATTAGGTTTATCCATCATAGCAAACCCCAAAATACAACGAGCCACCGGACACAACATCTACCGATGTTGTTTCTAATGACCTTTCAGCGCTTCCTGAAGTGAGTCAACGTCCATCATGTCGTCGCCCCCTGACAATGTTCTGGATGCAGACGGCACACTGGCGGCTAGCGGTTAGCTGCTGACTGCTCCGAGTGGAAGAGGAAGGAGCATTTTAATATGGCGCTAGTGAGGTCACTGCCTGTGCATTCACTCAGCTCTCCCACGGTCCCACCTTATGGTAAACACAGAGACGGGCTCTTTTAATACGCGCTATGTTATATAAAACTATCTAATTTAACTAAGTTATTGTCATTTTGTGATGGAGTTTGGATACGTTCATGGTTATCTATGGCCGAACTATTTGATCTCTCTCTCTCTCTCTCTCTCTCTCTCTCTCTCTCGCCCCCTCTATTAATTAATTAATAAGTCCATTCAGAAGTTCACTGAGAACCACTTTGATCTTTAAATTTAAAACGGGCTTTAGTTTCTCGATGAAATAAGTAACTGAATCCATTGACTGGATTAAATGAAAGGTCCTTCCTGCCGCAAGAGGGCACGAGCTTGCTCAGCTGTGGTGCCCGGGGCCGCCACTAGGGGAAAGTTTGGCCAACTGACAATAAATCAGAGCCATAAACGGGTTTGCGTATAAATACCCTCCAATTGCATCTAAATGCAGGGAAGCAAACCAAGGTAAAACCATAATAAAAATATTGCCGCATAATTGGGGTTAGTTTCAGTTTAGTTGGCCAACAAAACAGTAAATGTTTGCCTTTGTTGTGATAAATTGGCATGCAGAAGTGTCGGTGTACACACTGGACAGCATGTGGACACGGCAAAGTAGTACAAACAATGTATTTTGCTCACTATGGGATCTTTAACATAATATGATGCTTTCAGTAGTCATCTACATCTGCTGTCACTTGAGACAGCTTATCTCACGAAACTAGCAATCACTCATTGTAGCATCCCCACCGATTAATGGTCAAGACTTGAACTGATGGTTTTCTTGATTTATTCGTTTGGTCTCGCCATGGGTATTTTGGCTCGACGAGGCGTCTCGCCAAAATACGTACCACGGCTCGACCAAACTCGCCTGATATTTTGCCGAATCGAACCAAAATTGCCCGATTATATATAAGTACGATAGTTTATAGTTTGTCTAAGAATTAGTTAGCCATTTTCAAAACACGATATACAAAAAACTCTAACATTACTAAATGGAAACCCTGTGAACACAAGTAATGGCCTGCACGGTTTCCCCCCTGTGCCTGGTGTTGTCATTGGCCAATGGTCATAGTGACTTCACCTGGCCCCAGTCGAGCAGGAAGAGCAAACGGGAGTCAACAGGAAGTGATGTTCATGGACTTGAGATGTACCTTCATTCGGTCGTACTTGTCGTCTACGTCCTGGATCCAGGAGATGAACTGGCGAGCGTTGAAGCGGTCTCTCACTGACTTGTTCTCATCGCCCTGTCAGAAAAAGATTACTGGTCAGACACTGGGAAATCTACTGCTGTTTAAAAAAAACCTTAAACCACTGTTTCAAATGGAATTCAAACACTATGTGATTTGCGTTTTGGGCTTAGAATTTTAGGAAAGAGGGGGCCGTGTTATCCCCATGGTACTTTTTTAGTACTGTCGTTGTGTAACTTTTGAGCATTATAATAAGCAATGTATTTGTACGTCACAGACCGTAGAGTTATACTATAGGTGTCTCGGAAGCTCAACCCTCACTCGGACGCGGACATTAAATACATCGCTGCTCAGCCCGAGCGTCACCATCAACACAAACCGTTGACTTATACAATGGTGTCCGGGAAGCCTTACCCTCGGACATGGGTATTTAATAAATTGCTGCTCAGACTGTTCCTCACCATCCACACACACCGGGGCGTTATGGAAAAGGCACTCAGACGTCGCGAAAATAACGGCAGCTGCCTCCGGAGCAGATTGTAACGTTCACGTATTGTTTTGGGGAGAATGATAAAAACATAGGATTGTACCCCTTTCTTCGCTAAATTGGGGACTTATTTCAGTGACAGTGATAAAATGGCATAGAATACTATTCTGACGATTATATAAGATAAATAACCACATTTAAAAACAAAGAAAAAGTGGTTTTGGGATAAGCTGTTACAAGCCGTTTTGAAAATCACACTCATGTCATGGGACCTTTAACCAGCTACACTGACTGTGTACCGCTGTGCCAAGTCTCTATGTAGTAGGCATTAGTCATGACAGAGTACAGATGTCGCAATAGTTTGATGACCAATACAGTTAATCAATAGTATTGGATGGAGACAAAGAATATAGATTTAGTCTTGAATTTCGATCCTAAATCATTAATATACTACGTCTAGATGACTTGTGTTGTCTGTGTTTGACCATGTTTGATTGTGTGTGAGCGATGGAGGGTGTGTGTTGCATCATTTGATAGACATTGTAAGGTTTTCCAAACAAACATAAGAACAAATATTCAGGTAAAAAGGAAGAAAAAAGTAAATTCATGGTGCATCTCTTTCTCTGCCTGAATCCAAGGCAGGAAGAACCCTGCTGCAAAATGGCCTTTCATGAATGATGAATCTTGCTAACGCAAAAGGAGAAACTACAATATAACGTAGGATTGGTGAAAAAACCTAAAGCATTCCAATCCTGAACTTTGATTTGAATACCTACCTAATATTTGATTATTCTGGCACAGAAAAAAGTGCATATATATACAGTGGTAGGCATAACTTTAGGCACCCATGCTAAAGTTGACTAAAAATAGGAATAAAAAAAATCATCTTTTGGAAATTGATCTTAATGCCTTAATTAAACAAATGAGGAAAAATCCAACCTGTAAGGACACCAATTTTCTTTGTGAATGAATAATGTATTGTAAATAAATAGAAGTTCTCCATTAAAATACAGGGTGCATTAGTATAGACACTCCTATTTTAAATTCCCATAGAGGCAGGCAGAGTTTTATTTTTTAAAAGCAAGTTATTTCATGGATCCAGGATACTATGCATCCTGATGAAGTCTAAAATAGCCCCAAATCATGGTTCTTTTCAGAGTATTATTAGCCTTTAATCTGATCTTCTTTAATAGCTTCAAAATATGGCCAAACTTTAGAAGTTTTTACCTGATAATTTGGATCCTTTGAGAATAATGTTCTTAGAAATGTAGATATTTCGATAGTGCCACCGCCATTACACAAAGTGGTTATCAAACTAATAAGGACTATTTATTGAAAGCAAAGCAAACAAAAAACATTGCATAACCTAAGGCTTTTCATTATGCAAGTCAAGCAATGCTGTGGTATCACTTATTTAGCACCCCAATCCTCCCAATGGAATGTCTCGCTGTACGACACGCACAAGTATGTCAACAGTACCGTCAGCACTCTGTAGTACTGAAGTAATTCGGTCAGAACCATTAAGTACCAGAGTTCAGTACCCAAACCTAGTTATCAGCTTGTCAATCTTGTTGCAAAAGACGTTGTTACTCTGCCGTTACCCTATATGCTAGGACTACTAGTCCTATATTCTAGGACTACTAGTCCTATATCATAGGACTAGTAGTCCTATATCATAGGACTAATAGTCCTATATCATAGGACTAATAGTCCTATATCATAGGACTAATAGTCCTATATGATAGGACTACTCAATTTTGGGAAGGGTATCGCATGGGCTTCCTCAGAGATGCACATCGCGATCTCAAGCTACTGTTGCAGGTTGGAGGTTGTAGTGTCAGGTTTGGGAGTTTTGTTTTGTGTGGTGGGTAAAATGTTCAATGTTTTTTTTCCAGATTGTTACAACTGAAATTGCATTTTTCTTATTACCGAGAGTAAAGAAACGAAAAAGGTACCGCTGGGTACTGATAAAAATTTCCAGGTACTGGTAACGTTTCAAAAGTTAACTACACAACCCAAATACATACATATACAGGTGTGTGTGGGTACCTGGCTCTCGGAGGGCATGTTGTACACCTCAGAGTCTAGCAGCATAGTGCAGGCGCTGAACGGGACCGCCTGATTGGCTATAGTCCTGGCGGCCCGGCAGTGGACCCTCAACATCTCCTGCTCACAAGACACGATCAGCTTCTCCTGGACAAGAAAGAGACACAGGGAGAGAGATTTAAGGATACTAATATATTGAAGAAGAGTCATGTTATGACCCATTATTGGGAAATAGTTTGATGAACTCCCTCGTGACCGTTACCATTATCTCACAGTATACACCGTTTACATGTTAATATATTTAGATTTTGGGCATTAGCAATTTTAATGTACATTTTCCATGCCAATAAAGCCCTTTGAAGACATTGAAATAGATATACATTAGAGGTACCGGTGAGTCTGATTAACATTGGAAGTTACACAAATGACAGGGCTCGCTTCACTAGAGGAGCACCCTAAGAAGCGCCGTAAGGAGGCCCTTGTTTTGCCCTTGATTTTACAATGCAGCCAAGATCCTTTAATTTAAAACAGAGGATCTTACTGAGGAGGAAGAAGTGAAGACAGATGAAAGGACAGGGGATAAGGGGAAAGAGGGGATGAGAGGAGAGGAGGACAAAGACAGAAGATAGGAGGAAGACGAGAGAGAGGAGCATAGACGGAAACAGAAAGGAGCCAACGGCAGGAGAGGACGGAGGAAAGAGGAAGGATTAGAGGAGAGAGTTGGAAGAAGAGGACAGAGGAGTGAGTGATCAGTAGGTGACTGTTACCCTCTCGATGCTGTGCTGGAGTCTGAGCTTCCCCCTGACTGCCTCCTGCTGTCTGAAGAGCTCTTTCAGGGGTTCCGACAGAGACGGGGGTGGAGCGATCTGGGGGAGAACCACTGCGCAGTCAGAACTGTGACCAGGTATCTATAGCTAGCCATGTTAGTCTTTCTCTAGGTCCTATAACACTGAAGCTAGGTCTCATTAGCTATCACTGTTAGTCTTGCTCTATGTCCGATAACACTTAAACCAGGTTTGTAGCTGTGATCTAGGTCCTACAACAGAATCTAGGTCTCTAGTTAGCTATAGCCTAAGCCTGCTTTGGCTCCTACAATATTGGTAGCCAGATATCTAGGTTTGCCAGTTAGCTAGGTGTTGCTCTGGATGCAATAACAGAGACAGTTAGCTACCCCTGCTGTGGATGCTACAGTGTTGTAAATCTAGCCAGACCTTCTAGAATTGTAATTTGAGCTATTTAGGAGAATCGAATGATTAGGATGTTTGATTCTTTATAAAATTTAACTATTCATTGGCTCAAATGAACTGTTATTGCCTTCATGAATAAAATCGGTGCAATGTGTCTCAACAGTAAATAGTAAGTTACTAACCACTGGGATGTGTAGCTTGCTTAGGGGCTTGCCGTCCAGCAGGTAGGATCCCGTGTAGGTGACATACTCAGCGTAGCACTGTGGGGCCTGTGGCGTGATGTAGCACAGAATCTTCCTCTTCTCCTCGATCTTCTTCCGGATCTGCAGATACTCGAAATAGGGGTTGGAGCGGTCGCTGTGGTACGGCTCAATGTCGTCTAGCTTGATGGCGTTGACGATTACCGCAAGCGTCTGCTGGATCATCTCCCTCGTCTGCTGCATGGCTGTGTTAACCAGCTGCACCTGCACCTGCGGCCCGGTCGAACGTGCAAACCTCCTCTTCCTTGGGTGCTGCGTCTGGGAGTCCTCCTCCTCTGTTGGCAGTGGCCGCCCTTTCGTAGCTTTGCTGAGCAACACAGGAGCAGGCACCTGGGCGGGAGGAGCCACGACAACGGTGGTGGTAGGCGGTGTCTGTGTTATTGTCGTCGTCACCATTGTGACGGACGCCAACGCAGGAGGCATGTCCTTTGTCTTGTCCGAAGGGGGGTCGGAGGGGGCTGAGGTGGACGTGGGCGTCCTGGTGATTGGGGTCTGTGCGATGCTCACCACGGGGTTCATTGCTAGGGTGGCAGAGGTTGTGATGGCAGAGAGCAGCACGGTTGGCTGATGCTGGGGCTGCAGCAGTGCGGGAGTAGACAACACAGAGGAGGGGTTCTGCTTACTCTGGTTGGCCAGCATCTGGGCACGGTTACGTGTCATCCGCTGCGGGACCTCCTCCACCTTTTTGGGCAGGTCGGTAGACACAGCAGTGACCGTGACGGTCAGCTTGGATGTGGGCTCCTGTGCGTCCGATAGGTCAACCGTGCTGGAGATGGTCACTGCGACGGGGAGAGGGGGCAGCGGGCTGCATGTTGCCATCCCCAGAAGGGGCTCAGGCTCTGGTTCCGGCCGCAGCCGCTCCACCTTGGAAACAGGGAGTGGTTCCAGTTGGACCTGCAGGGAGTCCGTGAGGGACTGGATGTGCCTGTGGTTGTGGTGCTGCAGTTGGCTGCTTTCCAAGTCCACGGAAGAGAGCAGAATGGCGCCACCCAAATCCTCTGGTGCCTCGTAGAAGCTCTTTGGCTCCAGAACACCGCCCTGTGGGTGGTTCGAAGGCAGGGGCACGCTGAGTGGGACGCTCTGGAGTTCAGGCTCCAAGTCCTGCTGGAAGTTAGCTTGCGGGGAGGGGACGACCGGATCTTGCACAGCAGCCTCTCTCAGACCAGGAGCTGCTACTGGGGAGGAGCATGGAGGCACTACGACGTCCACCTCCATCAAGGCCGGCTCCTCTCTGTGAGACATGGTGTGTCGGATATGTGGGCTTTGCACCGTGGTTTTATGCTCGGGTAACTCTGTCTCCTCCGTCTTGTCAGGGAGCGGCAGGTCGGGCAGCGAGAATGGACCTAGGTCATCCAGCTCGTCCACGGCGGCCGGGAACGGATCAACCCAGGGAACCGTCGGTTCGGGGCTCACAGCTGGAACCATGTGGCTCTCTTGCGGGGTAGTGGTGTTTATGACGATGGTGGGGGTGGGGGGGATGAATCTGTTGGAGGATGGAGGACTGTCTGGCCCGCCACATGATAGGTCCGTCTCCATCTGATGAGTGTCCTCAATGGGTGGCTTGTTGCACTCTGTGAAGAAGGCCTCCAGCGGTATCGAGGAGGACGACGCGTTCAGATAGTTTGGCTCCGTGTCCATCGTGGTGTCCGGCCTCTCCGGAGAGGGGATGTCTGCCACAGCTTCCTTCTGTTCGTCAAAGTCACTATCAGGGCCATAAGTCCTGTAGGTAGCATAGGGCGGTGTGACTGAGGGGTGGCTGGAGATGTGATGCATCTCGTGGTCAGAGTTTGAGTAGGGGCTGGTGATCTTGGAGACAGCTGCCTCAATCTCCCGGAAAGTCCGGTTTGGGGATTTCAGGAGCATCTCCGAGTTCCAGCTCATGGTGTGGTCGCAGGAGGACTCGCCAAGCGTGGCCGAGGAGAGGGTTTGGTCTAAGGGGTGGTGGACCACCGGGACCTGGGGATCTGGAGAGTCTGCAGTCCAGCTCTTCCTCATGGGGTCCTGGATACGGGGAGGGAAGGCACACACCTCTGTTGGTTGATCCGGCTCCTCGGCCATGCATTGGTCCTCTTCCTCTTCTCTGTCGTCTAGCTCATCTTCAACCTGTTCCTCCTCTTCCTCTGCCTCAAACTCCTCTTCTTCTTGCTCTACCTCATACTCCTCCTCCTCCTCTTCTTCCTCCTCTTCTTCCTCCTCCTCCTCCTCCTCCTCCTCCTCTTCCTCCTCCTCCTCATCAGGGTCCTCCATGGCCGAGGGCAGGTAGTCTGTGCCACTAACAGGGTCTGAGGGCACTAGATCGGGCTCACTGTGGTGAGGCTCTGAGATGTCATCAATATCCATCGGTGGCAATGCGGCGGGTGCCGGCGTCGGCGGGGCGGCAATGTCCAAACAGGGCTCCTGGGGGTCGGGCCGGTGCACCGGCGTTGACGGCTTCAGAAGAAAGCTGTTGAACATGCTCTCTGAGGCGTTCTCTCCGCCTTCGGGACCTGCGAGCACCGAGGTGGCCCCGTTCTGGTGGCTGTCCAGGTGCAAGGAGTCCACCCGAGGAGACAGTATCCGGATGGGGGAGAAGTAAGGAGGCGACAAACACTCCAGGCGGTCCAGGGCCGCTTTGTCCTCACGGAGCTGGGAGGACGAGCACAGCTCGAACTCTGAGCCTGGGGGGCCGCTGTGCTGTCTGAGGAACTTGTCAGCCTCAGCCTTGAACTCCTGCTCCAGGGGCCGCCGGACCTCTGAAGAGGCAGAGCGGCTGACCAGGGGCAGCTGCAGGTTCTTGGCAGGGGTCAAACAGGTGCCCTCCTGGAAACTGTGGGAGGAGTTTGAGTACCTGCTGAAATACGAAGAGAACACCGTCAGACAAGGCACGTTAGAGTCAATTAAAAAAGAAAGAAACAAACATGTAGAACAATAACAAACATGTAGAACATAATGTAATCTGTTAACATTACAACAAAAATATTTTTGGACAAAAGTATGAATTCTAAGGCTACATTCAAGCCAAGTTGCCCAAATCTGAAAGAAAATTATTTGGTCCACATTTGCATAGTGAACAAGAACTTAGACTAAACATTACAGGTTTATTTTACAAATAGACTGAAATACCTTTCGAAGAAGGATGGAGAACAAGCATTCATGGACATGGTCATCGCGGAGGAGTTCTGGCAGTCCAGCCCGTCAAACAGGTCCGGGTAATCTTCAGCACTGCAAGATGGCGTCCTTGGCGTCTGCATCACCTCTTCGTAACTGGGACAGGAGATGACAGAGGTCGGCGTGGGGACTCCTGTTGGTCGGTTCTGATCAGGCCTGGGCGACGCAGGGAGGTTCTCTTTCATTTGGTGGCCCTCCATCCAGTCATTCGAGTTCTGGCGGTCCATAGATGCAGGCTTACGATCGGGCGACATCATCTGAGCAGGGATCCCAACATCCTTTAGCTTTTTCTCCTTGAGAGCAGACTCCAAGGTGTTGGGCTTCTTGGCTGTCAGCTCATTGCGGTTCTTCCTCACTTCCTCCAGGGACTTGGTCTTTTCCTTGAGTTTGGGGTCTCCTGATCGGTGCCTGAGCTTCTCCATCTGCTTCATCCTCTCCTTGTGCCTCTTGTGACGCTCCTCAATCTCCTGGTCTTTAAGACTCAACATCTGGCCAAAGCTGGTGAGGCGGAGATCTCCGTCCACCAGGAGCTTCTCTCGTGGGCGGTGATCCTTCCGCACCACCTCCTTCATCTGACTCAGCTTCTCGGTTTCATCCTTGATCTTGGACTTTGTGTGGTCCACCCTGCCGCTCTCTTTGTCCAATGCATCTCGATTCCTCTCCTTCTTTACGTCATATTTGGGACTATCCTCCTTTGAGCGATCCTTCAGGAAAGTTACCTGTGGACTCTCTTTGGAGCTGGTCTTAACATCCTCTTTAGAGTGTTTAACTGAACCAAAGCCCTCGGTGCACTTATGCTTCTCCTCTTTGATCTTCTCCTTGTGTTTCTCCTTCTTCTTTTTGTCCTTAATTTTGTCGCTGAGGACACTGCTTGTCTTGTCTTTGTCCTTTTTGGACATCTCTTTTTCAAACTCAAGAGTCTTGTCAAATTCGTCTTGGCAATCAGCTTTTGAGCCGTACGGGAATGTGTAGGGGTCCGCCTCCAGGGGCATGGGCTCCTTCTCAAAGGGCAGGCTCTCCCTGCGACAGTAGGACTCCCTGATCTCCTCAGTCTTGTCCCTTCTCTCTCCCTTCTCCTTCTTTACCTTCTCCTTGTCATGGCTTTTCTTGGAGGAGGAGGACGACGAGTGACGGTGCCTCTCCTTCTCCCTGAACTTATCCTGAGGGGTTGATATGGAGAGAGAGTCCCTCCTGTCCTCAGACACATCCGGCAGGCTGATGGAGGAGTCGTAGTAGCTGCTGAGGACAGGCTCATTGCCGTGGTCCGTGAAGCTGTCTGAGGACATGTCGCTGTTCTTGTCATTGGAGTCATCTTTGCAGTCGTTCATGGCTTCCTCCTCCAGTTTCTCAAGGAGTGACTTCTCGTTATCACCACTGCTTTTGGAAGGTTTTCTTTCTTGTTTGTGTTTGCTCTTAGTTTTTTCGTCGCTGCCGTCCCTCTTGTCCACCTGTTTCTGCTTAGTTTTCTTGTCCAGGTTGGATTCCACCGACATCCTGTCCTTCCTCTCCTTGTGCTTCATATCCACAGAGTCTTTCCTGTCCTTGCTGTGTTTTTCTAGGGAGCCTTTCCTCTCTTTCTCAAATACTGTCTTGTCTTTTTTCTTGTCTTTGTGTTCCTTGTCTTTCGGCTTCTCTGTGGTGTGTTTGCCGTCGGCAGAGTATTTTCGGGCCTTTTCAGACGTGAAGTGGTCAAGGTCGTCCTGATCAGGCGTAGATTCCTTCCGGTGAGAGTCAGACAGGCCGAGTGAATCACTCAGCTTGGCCACACTCCCGTTGTAACTGTCCTCCTCATCGTCGCTTTCATCCGTGAAAATGTCGGCGATCTTGTACCAGGTTTTCTCACGGATCTTCTCAGGCTTCCTCTCCTCTTTCTTGACCTCCAAGAAATCTTTCTCTTTGTCTGCATGCTTGTCCTGAGAAACCTTCTCCTTCTTCTCTTTCGTTTGGTCCGAGGACATCTTGCGGTCTTTGTCTTTTCCATGAGAGTCTTTATGTTTCTCTTTGGCTCCTTCCTTCTTATCTTTGGCCCCCCGCTCTGCATCCTTCTCTTTCACAGCCTTCTCGTTGGAGTTCTTCTCCTTCTCCTGGTCCACTCCCCTTTCTTTAGGTTTCTCCTTGTGCTTGTCAGCTTTCGTCTTTTCCCTTTTTTCCACTCCCTCACTTCCCTTCTTTTCTTTCTCTTTTCCGGAGTGGTTTCTCTCTCTGACATCTGAGGATTTCCCGATTTCTAGGTCCTTGAACAAACCGTCGTTGCTGTATTCCTCTCGGGCTGACTCCTGCTTTATCTTGACCTCTTTACGTTCCTTTGTGAACTCGTAGGAGTCCTTGCGTTCGCGGCTGTTGTCGATGGTGTCCTTCTCCTTCTTTTCTTTATTATCTGCAGACTCTTTGCGCTTCTTTTCTTTCTCCATTGTGTGTCCAGAGTTCAGCTTCTGTTTGTCAGCCCAGTCTTTCTTCTTCTCGCCGGGCTTCTCAAAGGAATCTTTGTCTTTCTTCTTGGAGCCGAGCTCCTTCTCCATTCTCTTTTCACTGTGGTCTGACTTTTTTTCTTTGACTTTGTCTTTCCGCCTTGTCTCCTCCTTTACCGTCTCCACGATGAGCTTCACAGCGTTGTTGGCTTTGTATTCCTTGTACTCCTTGACAGGGGCATCCCAGCTGTCTTCTCCGTACATCGAGGAGCCGATGGAGAGGTCCGAGCCCCATCTGTCATGGTGATCATCTGAGGCACTTAGCTTACTGTCGTCAAGGTTCAGGAAGCGGTTGTTGACGTCGTAGGTGTCATACTCTGAAGACTCCTCTTTCAGAGTTTTGTCCTTTTTTGATTTCTCCTCCTTGGCGTTCTTCTCCTTCTCTGCCTTCTGGGGTTTATCTTCTTTCTGCTCGTTCTTCTTCTCTATTTTTGAAGAGGACTTCTCCTTCGATTTTTTCTTTTTCTCCTCTTTGTGGGTCTTCTGCTTTTCTTCCTTGGGTTTCTCCTTCTCCTTTTGGTTTCTTTCTTTCTCCGTCTTGGTCAGCTTTTCCCTCTCCTCTTTGCTGGCTTTTTCCTTGTTAGACTCTTTTGTTTTCTTGTTTTTCTCCTCCTTAACGGGTCTCTGTAGCTCTTTCCCCGACAACCAGTCCTTGTCCTCCGGCTTGGTCTTCGAAAGCCTCTCCTCCTTTTTAGAATGGTCTTTTTCATGTTTTGACAATTTGACCTTGCTTTCCACCGTCTGTCCGTCTGTCTCAACTATTGAAGACTTTTGCCTGGAGTCATCAAAGTCGAAAGAGTAGCTTTTCACAAACTTCTCGTTCATGTCTTGGTTAAGAACCAGGCTGGGGGCTTTTTCTTTCTCCTTGTTTTTATGCTTGTGCTTCACTTTATGCTTCTTCACAATCTTTCCATCAACATCAGTTTTAGACACTGCACTGTCGATGTTGGAGTTCTTGTGGATGTCTGAGCTCTTTTTGTCTATTGTGCCACTGTGGATGTTGTTGTTTTTCTTCTTGTTCTCCTGCGTCTTCTTCTTCACCTGCTTCAGGGACTCCACGCTTGAGTCTGCAGACGAGTAGTCCGACTCACTGGTGTGTCTGGTCCTTACAGAGTCAGAGAGGGAGCTTACGTCTGACCAGGGCGGGGACGAGACCGTTTTCCACCCGTCTGTCCTCCACTGCTTTGGGTGCTGCTCTGCTAAGGAGGGTGCTTGCTTCTGCGAGTTTGGGTTCCCATGGGATGACGAGGAGGCATTGAAGGCAGAAGATTCTTTCAGGCTCACACTAGCAGAGTCCTTGAAACTGTTGGAGCCCTTGTCATCCTCGCTCTCCATGTCCCCACATTCAGAGTCCGACGTGAACTTGTCGTTGACCTTTCCAAAGCGGACCTCTTTGCTCACGTTGTTTTTGGTCTCCTTCTTGCGTTTCTTTTTGAATTTGTTCTTGTCCTTCTGCTGTTTCGTGCTTAGTGTGACGGAGTCCCTTGCCTTGGCGTTCGCCGTCATGGCCGGTTGCCGAGGTGTTGGCGTTGGCGTGAAGCCCAACGTCCTGTCATCCTCGTCCGAAGTGTTACTGTCCGAAATGATTCGCCGGACTGCTTTCTTTGGTGTGATTTGAGAGTTACTTTTGGAATATGTTTTGACCGACTCCATCTTAGGAACAGGGGTGAAGCTGTTGGGCTTAGGAGTGGGCTCCTTGCGGAAATCCTTCTTGAGGAGGTGCTTGTCGTCCACGGGCGGCACACGCTCCTCCTCGTCATCCTCATCAAACTCGTACTCATCTTTGACGGGCGTGACGGCATTGGCCTTGGCCGACTCGGCAAGCTTCCCCTTAAGCTTCATGCCCTTCTCAAACTCAGAGTCTGTGTTGTTACCGTCCACCGAGCTAGACGGCGCAAACGACGGGGCGTCCTCCTCCTCTGAAGACTCTGGAGATAGAAAGAAAAGAAGACCAGATGAGCATATGCCAAATCAATTTTAGAAAGCGATATTCTAGGTTTACAGCGTCAAACCTCCACCATGTCTTGCTCTGTCCAAGCCAGATGTAAACTGTATAAATAAAACAAAGTTTAATCAAAATATCTACACAATAGAATTTCCTGTGATGCAAGACGCTTTGGATAAAAGCGCCTGCTAAATGCCCTAAATGTAAATGCAAGATCTTTACACATGTGTGCGCAGGTCATGCCAGTATTCCATCAGCTGATAATAATTACATCATCGGTAGAGGAAGGAGAGATAGAGCTGACCAACCTGATGAACTCTCTTCACTGGAGGTGTATGTCCCCTTCCCCAGCAACAGGTTGAGCATGGTGGGAGAGTTGGCCACCTTGAGTGCCGTCTCACCACGCCGGTTACTCTGACGTGGGTCTCCTCCATACCGCAGAAGGAGCTTCACCACCTGGAACACAACACAGTCAGTAAAGTACTACCAAATTCCTGTTGAAATAGCGGGTCATATTCCAATATACACATAGAACATGCACAGGTTGTATGTAATACAGAGATACATTGTAGATCTTATATAAATTGAAGCTATAAGCATAGTAAAATGTCTCAGGTGAACCACAAAGGTTCCACACAGTTTGTCATGTTTTAAAAATAAAGGCTGTGTTTTTGTTCAAATTTTCTAAACACCAAATACTGTTAAAGGATCATCAGTAAACTAGGTCTTGCTCATCACCTTGAAGTGCCCATTGTTGGACGCATCATGTAGCGGGGTGTCATCGTCCAGGCCCTTGGTGTTGACCTCTGCCCCCGCAGCCAGCAGCTGCTTGGCTACGTCGTAGTAACCACGGTTACAGGCCTCATGCAACGCAGTCCAGCCTGGAGACACAAGCATCACGCAGGGTGTGTTATATACAACATCGGACCAATGTCAACGAGCCAGCTCATTTCCTTTTCAACATAAGATGTTGGTGATTTCAGTTTGTAGCTCTGCTACATGTTGATGTTTGCTTTTATTGTAAACTAATGTGTTCTTGTATTGTTCTTTAAGGACTCAGTACTCAATACTCCCATAAACACATATCAAACCCTAAAACCTACTTCTCAAAATCCCCTTTTACAATAAGTATCATTGAGTGTGACTTGGAACTGCATTATAATACATATAATACATATATATATAATCAAAGACACAAGCATGTACTTTTACTTCACATTTTAAAGCTGTGACACCAAGTCTTAACAGAGGATTTACATAGTTATCATTAAGCGTAACATTTGATCTCAGTGTACCAGTGAGAGTGACTCCTCAGCAGATAGTCTACCTGTGTATCCCCAAGTCATTCCTCAGGGGATAGTCTACCTGTGTATCACTCAGATTGACTCCTCACCTGCAAAGTCTTTTACATTCACGTCGGCCCCCTCACTAATCAGCTCCTTGATGCGCCGTGCCTCGCCGCGGATCGCTGCTCGGTGGAGCCGTGTCTCGCCACGCTCGTTGCGCTTGTTCACCTTGTCTTTGGTTTTGGATGCCGAGTTTGGCGTTCCCTTCTGGCCTAGGCTTGAATGCGACTGGTGCTTTGGTGTCGTGTCTGCATAGGAATTAAAATACGACAGGTTTAGTATTTTCGTTAAACCGCAGTTTGGCTGTTGCTCGAACAACTGCAATTCAAACTAGTGTGTCTGATTCCTCTAATGGCCAGTAGAGGATGATCTTGCACTCCCTTGAGCAGGGGTAGTGTTCTTTACACAGGGAGACTGCCTGAGCTGGTTTTGTTTCATGACATTAACAAGATGAAATCCAAGCTCTGGATGCGTTTGCATCACAAAGTCTGCCGAGCAATTGTTCCCAAGTGCTGTTTGAAACTCACAAGCTTATCCTGAAATTTCCAAGTGCTGTGGAATGCACTAAAGAATGATTATACAGGTTAAACACGTTTGTGTTTGAGCTGGTGCGAGAAAAATCTCAACCGGGACCCAAATCACATACCAGAGAAACACTTCTGGGCCAGCCGACACCTTGTAACACACCGGACACAGTCCAAGTCCTGCTTAAGGACAGGGTCCCTTTTGAAAGCAAGACGTCTATGCGATAGTTCTGTGATCTGACTTCACATGCTGAGATGGCACGCTCGTCCTTCTTGGCCACAGAACTTTAATTTCGTTTTCATTGTTTGCACAACAAACCAGCGTCCAGGTTATGTAAGGTGAGTTAAGAATAAGTGAAGAGAAGTCAAAAATAAGTGGAGATGCCAGCTAGCTTACACACAGCTGAGGGATGCAACGCAGTTCTAATAGGAAAGGATGACGGTTATCGTGTATGTCCGGGATCTTTAATGAAGCCTAACCGGATGAAGGGCGATATAAAAGGTACAGCTTATTTTTTATTTATTTTTTTAAAGTAGACTAACATAAACATATCAACCTTTATGTTTAGATATAAACATATACAATCACTTTAACAATCCATTAAATGTAAATGCACGCACCAGGATGCAGATTCAAAGCAATCCACTCCCATCC
>OOFH01075715.1:0-10988 GCA_900323355.1 Merlangius merlangus | reverse complement strand
AATTTCATTAATAAAATAGCAGCAGGATTAGGGATCGACCGATATATCGGCCGGCCGATATATCGGGCTGATATTTGCGTTTTTTAAGTGTATCGGCATCGGCCGATAAGCAAAAAAAAAAAAAAAAAACTGAAAAAAAAACATTTTTTTTTTTTTTTTCCACTAAGCTATTTCTTTTCTCCACCAAGTATAAATTTATAAATACATGTTGGGAATGAAATATTGAATTTAGGCTGACTAAAGAAACATGGCAAAATTTTAATAAAAATTCACATAGATTAAGGTTCCAATGCCAGTCACATGCAAATTATAATGAAGAATGAAGGCATCTATCATTAGTCAACTGGGCACGGGAGGTAAAAACATTTTTGCATGCATCATGCTATTATGCAGTTTTATTAAACTCATGTTTGAATGAGTCTACTGTCCAAAACAAGATGAGGAAAATGAAGACGTTGAATGTTTCATAGACCCTCTGCTTTAGACTTGCATGCATATGGAATGTATGTTAAGTAGGACAACTAGGGTGATCTCTGTTCCGAGCTTACCTCTGTCTCTTTACCAGCAAACCTGCCAGACAAGTCTTAAAAGGCTGGCTTGCTGAAGAATCTACCAGGTCATCAAGTTATCAATCATTCAAAGCAAGTACATGGGTCGTTATGTAAGGAGGGCAAAAGAGAAAGAGATCCCAGAGAATGAAGTGCAGCATAACAGACAATGAGAGGATGAGAGTTGTCCATGAAGGGATAGACAGAAGTTGGAAAATTCAGGGGAGTTTTATACAGGAAAGGTAGAACATGGAGGAGTCTGTTGCATCAGTAAAGAGGTGTCTGTTCAGATGGCTGAACAGGACACAGAGAGTAAACTATGCATTGCACATCACATGGGCCCAAACAATACATCAGGCTTTTATGCTCCAAACATGCATGCAGGCGCGCACGCACACGCACACACACACAAACACACACACACACACACACACACACACACACACACACACACACACACACACACACACACACAAATGTATTCTTTGCACATGTACTCAAAGTTCTTCAGAATAATTATAATTAGAAATGTTTAAAACATAAAAACACCAATCTGTGCTACAGCACTCTCACCAATCACTGGCAAAACTCAGCAATAGCACACAAGCAGAATAATCACCTAAAAAACATATGTCCTACCATGAACCATGCAGTCATATAATTAAAGAGATACGCACATCATACAATAACAGAGTAAAACAAAGAAAATGAACTGTTGAACAGATAGAAATTGGCGAGATAAAAAGTAACAAAATTTAAAAAGTGCAAGTCAGCCAAGTAGTACATAAGGGGCACTGTGTAAGATTGAAAAAAAAATAATAACATTAAAAGATAAGACTTTGAAAATATATATATTTTGCTGTGTTCAACCACACAATGCAAAATGTCCAGCTAGGATAGTTTTCCATTATCTTGACCTTCCCTAGTTGATTTATGGGCCTTAAATCAAATGGAAATCCTCCTAATAGGTCACAATAGCAAAATGTGAATTGACGGTAATAAACAATTGGATTGACTATTAGCACATTTACACAAATTGAACCAAATTTCTACTAGACATGAAAAATACAAAGTATATAAACTCAAGTGTACTTGTAAACCACTAGAGGCCCAGCACTATAGAATCTTAAACAGCGCTCCTTTAATAGTGCAGATAGTGACAGTAAGGTTTAATAGTTAAATGCTTGAACTGGACTGTTACAGTGAAGTTACACAAACCATGACCATCCCTTTTTCAGTCATACGCGCCGAAATTGTGCTTCAAACAGACAGGTTTTCTTGTCAGTCGTTGCGGCTAAAAACGATGTTTGAATACAGAGATATCTGTTAAAGAGCTGCTCTTTTTTTCCCTCCAAACAATGACTGTTTTGCGCTTTTGACATCCAAATGAACTCATAGTCACAACTAATCACACATCCGGAAAAAAGAGACTCCTTTCAAGCAAAAAGAAAACCACCCTTTGATTAAACTTTGACGATGAGATTTAAGTGGGCCTTGCTTGCATGCAATTAGGTGTTCCAATCGACGTGTCTCCATTATGCCTAATGAAAGGAAAGGTATTGCTTGATGAATGACTAGATTGCCTGGGGAATTATGTATATGTTATCAGTCGCAAGAATGTTCTGGTAACAAAACAGCAAAAATTAACACCTTAAGAAACAACATCTGCTCTGTTAATATGATGGCCTTGCTGTCGCTCGACTAACAATTCATAAAATAAAAACACGCACTTGTTTCAAACGTTTCAGAGCTGGGAATTATGGAGCAGTGTCAAAAACAATATCACAATTTTAGTTTCATGACTGCAATTCTACCAGATGCTTCGCCATTGTATAGATGCAGCTCAAAGCATTTCTGAAGATTGACAGTTTTCTGTTTAACATTAGATTTTTTGTCTCAGTTTTGAATATTCCAGACATGGGAATGTCTGGGGACCGGAGGAAGACTTTAGGATGCAGCGGGATGTAACTCAGAAAGAAAGCAGAAGGCTTCTTCTATGAAAAATAATGTAATTAATGTGTATTATTAACATGCATACAGCATTTGCGAAAACCTTTCACACGCAGAAAAGGGTTTCTTTTCCTCTGCAACTCTTCCCAGTGAAGTCTCTTCCCCTCTTTTAGAGCGGAAAATAAAATGAAAAGCATGTTCTCATCAGCATAAGAAACACAGGAAGGAGCTGTCCGTGGATAGTGTAGCAGTCACAGTTCAGTGATCAAGTTCAGCGTTTGGGAGCAGCAGGAATAAATGAGCTGGCTAGTCTTGGCCAGCTAGGCGGGGATTGGTTGAAAAGGGTTTGGTTTAGTTTGGTCGGATGGTTTCAGCTTGCCAGCTCCTCTTACTGAGCTCTCGGTCTCTCTCTCTCCGTCTGTCTCTCTCTCTCTCCGTCTGTCTCTCTCTCTCTCTCTCTCTCTCTCTCTCGTTCTCTCTCTCTCTCTCACACCACATACTGGTAGGTTTCAGCCTTCCCTTGTTCGGGCGTGGCGAGGGGGCTAAACCACAATATGGAGAACGGATGTCCGAAAACCGCCCGCATGTTCATCCATTTATTTTTTTTAGCCCATCTTCTCTCTTCCTTTTTCAACTGCTCTATGCCCTGAAAACAAGAGACAACGCAACTTCAGTGGGTGGACTTCCAGGGGGGTGCCCCAAACGGGTGACCGACCACACACATCCCTGAACTGCTTCATCTCAGCTTTGCATTAGAGCCGGACCAATATGAAGATGAGCAGAAAATATATTAAATAGGAGATGTATACATATACAAAACATATTCATTAACCTAGTGAGTGATCTTTATTTACAAGTGCATACATTGTCCAGGTCAAAGTTTCTTTCTTTCCATGTTATTTCTTATTTTATAGCCTGTTTGCTATCCAGACAAATTGGTAAAGATTACAAATTGTCTGATTGAATTAAATATTCTCAATCTTTTTTGTTTTACTCCACTTCCACCTACAATTAGTCAAAATAAAATACATACAAGTATACTGTACTCACCTCGCTCTAGTAAAGATAAAGAGTGGCTTTCAAGGTATTGTTTGTTATTCTATCACAACCTTGTTCACGTTCGCACTCTACGTACTGGCTTATCGGTGCAGTATTGGTGGAATTCACACCAAAATATTAGCCCTGATAACGGCCCATAATATTAGCCTACTGATAAACTGGTTGGTTGGGCCCAACTTTGCAACCTTTGACCTTTATTTTTCCACACAATGAGTGGATAAAACAAGGTGTGCGGGGTATTTCAATCACCAAGCACAAGACCCACTCTGATTTACTGCACAGTATTCATTTTACGAACAGATAAGCATACAGGCCGATATTAATATGAAATTCAATTCATAGACATGTCGTAGAGTTGCAGACAAAAATAATTTGGAGGCAGGAAGAAGAGATGCTTTAGGGTTTGCTTCAGTCAGCTTGGTTTCGACAAAGCGAATAAAGAAGGAAAGCTCACAAACGAAACACACAAGTAGACTCTTCACACTGTTTGGGAGATTAATGACTTATAAAACATTTTGCTATTAGCGTGGCAAAATACTTTGAGACTAAAATGCAAAAAAAAAAGAGTAACCCCAATTAACAGACTGATCAAGTAAAGGCTCCTTGGATTCAGGCGCAGTAGCGACATGCAGGGATAACGTATTAGCTTGCCTATTACATTTTCATAAGAGGGCCAGTGTTCGCAGTTTCTTCTTTGTTCAATTTAATTTGAGGTTGAATGTCTCACCATTTGGATAAAATATTTTTTTCGGTTGGGTTTTTCATTTAGAATATTAGGTATATGGTTATAAAGTTCACCCTTCAGGATCTCAGCGTAGCAGAACTCATTAATAGGCTTTTGCTGTGACAAATCAAGCATAATCAAACCTGTAACAGCCTGGAATCATGCATAGCTGTTTCCCCAAATAAGGCAGGACTTCTCTTAAGACCAAGAAACCATCTGCGACTAAACGTTTTACCAGAGAAAAGGCTGTGCATTCCTTTCCCTTTTAGGGACAATGAAGAACTTGAACTCTAACTTGCATTCAGTTCCATCAGAATTGAATGTACCTTCTGTACGACAAGGACACAATAAAATGCATCAAAGCTGCATTGCGTGAAATTGTGTGATTATAATAACTCGCTCAGCTATTCATTTTAACATATGCCAAAGTTTTCACTGATTCTATTATATTTGTGATCCTTTCTCACAGTCAGCAGATGGCTGGATAAGCATGAAAATAAGAACATTATTTTGTTCAACTTGTTGTTGCTTTGTCTTGGACGTCACCGTCTACACAGCTTAGTGAAACTGATTTTCCGTTTCATATTAATCATGACTTCAGTAACGACACGCAAACCCTTCAGATCCGCAGTCCCACATCTCCATATCTGCAAGCTACAGAGGCAGCGAACGGTCCAATGCACATCTAAGTGCTAGGGAATAAAAGATGGAGGAGAGAGCAGGAAAAAAGCAGGAAGGGAAAGACCACATAAGAGCCCCGAATCCTTCCAGTGGGTCGGTCCAGTGGGTACCGATTGGGTGGATGGTATAGAGCCGTAGAGTGTGGGCGTGACTTACGGTCTCGTCGGTACAGATGGAGTGGACCTGGGTACCGAACATCACAGAGGTGAATATGAGGAAGAGGAGGGCCTCGAAGCACAGGAGGATGAGGAGGATTACTGTGGCCGGGGGGGAGAAGGAACTGCACTCTGGAATGCACAGGAATGGGTGAGGGAAGAGGGAGGCAGAGGGGGAGACAGAGAGAGGTCAGAGGGTAACAGGATCACTTAAGGAGGTCCTACACAACCTAATTGTTCTCATGGCCTCACCAGGAGATGGACGTGAATTAGAGCTTGGCTCGGCCCAGAAACACAAGCCGGAGCCTACCCCCTGCATTCATATCAAAAACCAGACCCTTGGATTAAAAATAGTAGTAAAAAAAAGATTAACCAGTGATTATAACATTATTGATCCATGGAATCATGAATACGATTGATCCACGGAATCATGAATTGCTTAATACCGAAGTGTATTTATTACCTTATAAACTTACCGATCACAGTGATTGATACAAAAGTTTTATTGAAACAATGTTATAATACATATAACATTTTGATTATCCCACCAAATAGCTTACTCCCCAGTCCGAATATAAATAAAAAAACAACACTTCTATGACCGCTGGATCAAACGACCCAGCCACAAAAAACCAACCTCTAGTGTGAACGAATCTTGGCTGGAGCGACAGCTGTTTTTATTAAAAATCACACGGTTGATTAAACCCTCTATTCTTGTGAGGGCCTTGGACCAACAAAACAATTACAAAAATATTATTTCAGGTTGCAAGGAAAGGGAAGGTTTTTCTTGTTCCATTTCCTGCGATTCGTTTCGGTCCGAATCTTCAGATTTCCCCCCAAACCTCTCTCTGACCTGACCGCTCAGCCAGCGAGCGCAATAATAAAGCCATACAACAATGAACAGCTGAACAATACGCAATTTGCATAAGAGATTTGGCCAAAAATATATATGAATAGACCAAAATCAAAGAAAAAATAAGCAGGAAATATTGAGGGGTAGTGATGTGAGGAGCACAAAAAAACACATTGACAAAACACATGGAAATACAGACACACATGAAAGTACAGAACTTAAAAGACACACACACAAAGACTCAAAGGGCTCTTTACTACACAAGCCGCTATGCTAACTAGGCTACCAGGTATGACTGACCTTCAGACAGCTGGCTGCACCACAGCCAGGTTCCAGAAAGAATAGAACATGCCAGGACGGACGCAAAGCAAAAAGAAGATTGAAATAATACAACAAAAAGAAAGAGACGAGAAACCTAACTGAATGGGGGAGCGGGATCTGCATAACATAACTCAGGCAGGTGTAACGGTTGTCCTTGATCAAGAAACTAGAATGAGGCTGAGGCCTTCTGAGGAACAACAACAAGGTGGTGGGGAACATAAGTATACTCACTTGTCCAGTCGTCCTCAAAGCAGTAGAGGAAATGGAACACCACCATTGTCAGAGAATGGAGAGAGATGAGTGCAATGTACATCTGGGAAAGAAATACAGGAAATCATGAGGGCCGTTTTATTACACTTTGTTACAAGTTAGTGGCAAACAATGGATGGATTAATCTACATTCAGAATTTCTTCATTCAAATGTATAATTTGTGTGATAAAGAGTTTTTGCTTTGATGTGACCCAACACTTGAACACAAGTATATAAACCATCCAACCTAATTGCCCCAGGATACATCTTTAGGGACAATTAGTGCCAGCAGGGTGCATGGTTCCTTCATTAGCCATAATCCAATTTAATCAGAAAGCTTTTACAGCCTTCACAAAATGTTTTCATTTAAAATTGTAATTTATCAAATTAAATGCAGTAGAAATAATATTATGTATTTTAATTATTGATTATATTATGCAAAGTAATATACCGGTAATCACTTTTTATATGAGGTGTGTGTTTTGCGTATGTGCGTGATTCTGTGGTTTTGTGGCAAAAGACACTCTATTAACACTTAATACAAGATATTACAAATGCCAAAAGTTGAAGGAACATTTAAACTTCGAGATTGCAATTATAAAAATAGTAAACTACGACCAGTCACACCAGTTAGGTGTCGGTCAATCTCAGAACCCATCACCTGACACCGGTTCAGCCTCAGGCTGGGGCCGGGGTTTTGGGGCCTCTGGTTTAGCCACCTAGCCAGGAAGCTTGGTGGCTAAACCATAAGCAACTGGAGACGTGTGAATGGAGTAGGACTTGAGAGACGTCGCTAGCATCGGATTGTTTTGGCTTCAGAAAACATTTAGTCTAATCTCCCTTATAGAATGATTTTCTTTTGGATACATGGATTTATGCAGGATGGATACATGCAAATATCCATAAACGGATATCTACATATCAATGCAGATATCTTTTTTTAATTCTATTGAAAGGGCAAAATCGTCATCAGACAATACCCAATGGGTTACAAGATGCGTTTCGGACAATGCATCCTGCTTCTTTTGCTCTCCATATGGACTTTTGCCCGGATACAACCAAAGCCCTCTGAAACATGATTGGTCAATAATCGGACTATAATTGCCAACAGATTCTGCATTCATATGCAGAAATCCATTTATAGTGATTAGTTATACATTAGTCTACTTCAGGTATTGTATTCATATAAGGACCATATTATGATTTGAAATGCTAAGCAAGCTCCTAACGTAGACATCTAGTTGTAGAGGAAATTATGAGACTGATGCGATCTGTAACATAACAAACAAACAATCAACTTTCTTTCTGGGCAAATAATGTGGCTGTGGAACTACTGGACTGTGAACAAACTATGTGAAAAATATTCAGGGTGTCTTCTGTGTTAGACACTTACTGTGAAAAGCACAAAGTACTTCTGGTTGTTTTCCCCGACACAGTTGTTGACCCAGGGACAGTGGTGGTCCATTTTCCGGATGCACCGCTTGCAAACACTTTTGAAGGATGAACACGACAAAAATACTAATTATTCATGCACTGCACCATCACTGATTCCCAAAGTGGACTTTTCTTTCTTCCAAAATATAACTCAACGTTTGCACCTAGTCGGTTACTGTGAAATACTTTTTCAAAATGGAAGTTGTGATGCTGACTTGTGTGATCTTAAGGTTCTCCCTACCTGCAGTGGTGAGCTCGGTCTGGCTTTATGCTACAACATTTGGGACACTTATAGACCACCTGGCCTGGCTTTAGCTGGAGGCTCTCGATGTACTCCTTTGTAGCGTTTCCTTTTGGCACAGCCCCCTAGCAAGGACCAAAAACATTGTTAGGCCCGTTTCTGAAGTGGAATGGCTTGTGGGCAGCCATCGACAGGGCATCAAACTGTATGAAACATTCACAGCCAAAAATTTGTCATTAATATGAGGGTGCAGCTTTACAAGTAGGCAATAATTGTAGGTAATTGTATTTGGCCTCTGCGGCTTCGGCGGACCAATTTCTAACCACTGTATCTGCATCTCATTTATCCTTAAAAAAACATTAATTCTTTTTTTACAATTATTAGTATTTGTTTAAGTTATGTACTTTGCATACGTGCAACACTACAGCCACCAAGAACCCCCTTCAACACCTGGATCAGGACATCATCAACGCTCTCCTGTCCCACTATAACGGACCTGTGGCCCAGTATGATCACCGGGCGTGCGCCACACTCACAGGATCGGTGCACATGGCCCGGAAGTGCGAGGCGAGGGCGAGGAAGGCCAGGCTGTTGAACACCACGCCGTTGATGAGGCTGTACGTCAGGTTCTTGGAGGGCAGCAGCATGACGAACACCACCACGAACTCGGCGTAGAGGACCAGCATCCAGGTGATGACCGCGCAAACAATGCCGCAGGCGTCCCGGATGAACCACATGGCTGAGGCTGAGGAGGAGGTGATGATGTCCTTGGAGATGGGGATGCGCTGCTCGGCCTGCAGGTAGCCGGCCCGGGACTCCTGCCGGGACTCCGCTCGGCCATGGTCCCCCCGGCCGTGCTCCCCGCGGCCGTGCTCCGGGTCCCTGCATCGGTGCACCGGGCTCTTCATGCTTCATTCATCCACACCGGCCGCTCGCGCCGCCCGCAGCCACTCCAGGCACAGCTGGCAGCGTTAGGGGGGGAGGTTCTGGCTCACTTACCGCATGCTGGGAAGGGACAGGGTCGAAGGAGAAGGTTAAAAGGGGACAGGCAAGGAGGTTAGCAGAGGAAAGGAGGGATAGAGTCCTTTCCCTCCAACTGACATAAACCAATCCTACATTAAAAAATATGTACTGTATAAACATGTTAGTTTTGACTAATAGCTTGCCAAAAAGACAGTAGGCCTAAAATCCCTTAAAGTAACATAATCGTGTGTACAAAGGTGCCTTAAGGAGCCGTGCTGTATGCATGTATTATAACACCTTTGTATTTTTTCTACCATCTTTGTATTTATTTATTTTTGCGGCTGCAGAATGCGTTGTTCCACTTTGTCGGACAATAAAGTTTATCTTGCATCTTGAACAACCAGGGACTTCTTAGAGCTCAGTGGATATCAGCATCACCAGAGGTCAAACGCACAGAGAGAAGCAGCCCATGCCACTGCTGCATGCCTCTGCAGTCTGACTCAGTGAACACATCCTGCTGGTGGTGCTGGGAAGGCTAGCTCGCCTGTTAGCCACATTGGTCAAGTATCAAACGATGGCCAGCACTGTCATCCCGGATTACGCATCGATATCGGGACAGACCGTTATCACTGGTAGCGATTAGAGAGGCCATCCCGGTTTTACCTTAGAGTCCATGGGTACCAGGAGACAGTATATAAAAATGAGCTTTAATTAGCTTGCTGGCTAACTGGGTAATGTGTGTGTGAGCGAGATCTCACCTGCGTTCACCAGCGGCTCTGTCTCCTCGCTAACAATTATAAAGACAACCGTCAGGCAACAGATGTTTAATCTTCATGTGAACGTTGTAATGTCTTTACAAATTGCAGCAGGACCTAATCCAAGGCATTCGTTTCGTTGTTAGAAAATCGCATCCTCCTTCCTTGCTAGTGTTTAACGCACCAACCCCCCGGCTCAACCACAACACATCGTGACGAATGCGGAAGTGAACACCTGTTTTTAATTAGAAGTAGGTTCACTAACGTTGAAGATGATGATGCAAAGGTTGAGGCTTTGTAAAGGCAAAAAGTTTAAGTCATATGACTCAGTTGAAATGTGCATTCTATTTTATTACATGAATAAATAAGTATGAATGATATCTAAAAGTTCTAAAACTATTGTCTTGTTGTTTTTTTAATTGTATCAATTGAGTCGTTAGTAATGTTTTTCAACACTAAAATAATGTCAATATAAAAGGTTCGCTATTTACTAGAATGCAGTTAATTTGAAAGTGATAAATACATTGCGTCAGACTGACAACCAAACCCCTTGCATCCAGTGTACTGCATAAAAGATAAGAAAGCATATTAAGAGGAGCAAGGCTTCATGTGTGGATATCCAGGAGATGTCCAGGAGATTGGGGTTGATCAAACTAAAGTCAGAAGCCAATACATCATGCTATCTGTTTTCTATAACATTGATTCCTCCCCCTTGAGTACATCGTCTCCCCTGCTTATTAAAATCTCCTCAGGCTTTGCCTGCGGCCCAGTGAGGCCATGTCTCCAATTCATTAAAAACAACTCAGAAATCGATATGTTAAAAAAAAAGATATTCACCTTTTTTTGTACAGGATTAAATGTATGCTTTCATATTACACACAATAAGGCTATACATATTGTGGCTTTCCATACTAGTTTCTGATGTTACTCATTCTATGTCATCTAAGTTTAAAGACACTAACCCAGTGATCAATCCATGAAATGTCCTGTCATGCTTCAGCGCCAAGTATGCTCCAAATAGACTTGACACTAACAAGATTATCATGGAGGTGTG
>OOFH01075714.1:0-13456 GCA_900323355.1 Merlangius merlangus | reverse complement strand
GACGCTGGTATCTGCTAGTTTCCTGACAGAGTAATGTGTCTTTTCAGCAGAGACGATCTTTTGGCACGTAAGCGCGTGATGCCACCATTCAGCGTACCCATTGGTGTTGTTTGGCGCGCCCAGTAGAACTGCTAGTTTCCTGACAGAGTAACGTGTCTTTCCAGCAGAGTTATCGGCAGAGACGATCTTGGTCACGTAAGTGCGTCGCGCCGTCATTACGGTCGTACGCATTTCAGTAGTAGAAGAAGACGAAGAAGAAATGTTATTTGTGTAAATATTTTGTTAAAGCACAGACAGTCATTCCTGCAATATTATCAAAATATCTGTATTTGGTCAAAACTATTCTTAATTGATTTATCTGTATTGCCCGGCAGCCACTTTTACATGAATTTAAAAAAAAGAACTTTCACTTAAGTCATGTCTTTGAATACTTTGTCCACCACTGGTCAGATATTCATTTTTATATAGGGCTGTTGCAGTCTGGTTGAGCTAAAATCAGAAACAGTTATTCATATTTTAACATACATTGCTACTAGTATTAGTGCATATACTATTAAAATATTGATTGAGAATCGCATATTAGACCCAAATGACATGTTAAATAATACTGATAGCAATTCACAACACTTAAAAGCAATTTTTATTTGGTTGGCTGGTAAAATATCTGCCTGGCTGGTAAAAAATGTCACTTACCAGACAGCCTGGCTGGTAAGTGAAAAAGTTAGTTTTGGACCCTGGCGGCGAGCCAGGGTAAGCAACGACATCAGCCTACCAAGCTGTCTGAACATGAAGGCAAACGCCTGCAAAGACGTGTCACTTAGACTCTGCACTGAAGTATCTGCACTGGATGATTTCAAGGACTGAGACAGTAACAAATGGGACAAGGATACGGCCCATATGTGCCGCTGTGTCATAGCACTTCGTTAATAGGTCATCAGTGATACGACACTGTGGCCTGGGACAGTGAGCATTCGGCCTCAACACCTCCTCTGGTGCCACAATGAGGGAGGCAATGGTCGGCTCTACGGCTGACATTCGGTCAAGTCCATGCTTGCTGGCATTCTGCATTGAAGCCAAGGCCCTGCTGTCACTGGTGTGATGAGATAGACACTATATAGGGAATAGTGAGTGAGTGAATAGGGAACTATTTCGAACAGTGGACTTTTTGAAGGGGTAATATTAAGCCAACAGGTGTGAGTGTGACTTGTGATGTCACTAAAACGCTGTCACTAAACGCTTTTAAAACTGCTTGTAATGGCTAATCATACGTGGCATAATACGACCCCTTTAAAATAAGGAAATCCCAATCAACTGATTAGAACATGGGAGGATATTTGGAGACTAACAGTAGAACACTAATGTGAGTCAGGTAACTGGTTATGGTTTTCAACTATTTAAGAATTACCAGCAGTGTGTACATTTGATGTTTATGTGGTTTGAATGTTGGTATGGTGCTTGCAAAACAGAGTAGGCCAACAAAGGTCAGTTTGGTAGAAAATATTATGCCGGAATGGATTTCACTTTAAGATGACAATTATATAAAACTGTATATAATGTATTGTATATAGTATACAAAAATAGTTCAAACAATTAAATGTATATGGTTTAAACTTTACATATAAGTACGCGAGAGACGAAATTGTCTAAATGTGGTGGCACCCAAAGTTTGCAACCTCTAGATCGCATCAAACTCCCAGATGTAATCTTGAGTGTAGTTGCACTTTGATCACCTGAGGCGGGAGTCGTTGTATGTGTTCAGGTAGGAGGGATACGACCAGCCGATGCTGGCGCCTTTACATCGCAGTTCGATGTTCTTTCCAGGGTTCAGCGTTGTGGTCCCGCCCAGTCGCAGGAAGCGTCCTTTATCCAGCACCTGGGTCAGTAAGGACTGGCCCCGCCCCCCTGTCTCCTTTTCCTTTTGTTTGGAGATCCGCCCCTTCGCTCTCTTGCCACCTGGTCGGATTTGGTTCCCTGCCGCATCTTTCCTGCGCTTGGCTTGCTGGCAGGATACTGCAGAAATAGATGAAAATACTTAAGAATGGAGCGGAATCAGAAGGGACCTTGCGATACGTTATAACAACGATTTTTGATACGATATGTATTGCGTTACCGTAAAGCGTGCAATACGATATTCCGATTTTATTTTCGCGATTATCTGGTAGTCTGACTGAGCGGAAATGGAGAGCGTCTATAGCGCTAGTGTCGGATTCCACCGCTACTCCTCCCCTTTTCCTGTTGCTGGCTTTTCCGTATTGTGCTCCCCCTCAAACTCGGAAACTAGGCAGTATGGCGAGTTTTGAAGAGGACTTTGACGGTGCTGTAAAGCTAGCATGTTTGGCTCTTTCCGTCGAAAATTGCAAAGAACTTCAAAAGATTTGCTTATAGCATTTGCTGAGGAAAGATGTTCTTGCCTGTTTTCCCACAGGCTATGGCAAAAGTTGTAAATCGTGGCCTATTGAGTGCAGCGAGCTAGCAGGGGTAATTTTCAATTCGACCTCGGAGACTTGTAAACACAGTATTGTGTCCTTTTATATAACTTTAAAGGGATCTTCAAATAGCCGACATACATCTTTAATCGTTTTTTGTGGCGTTTGCGGTTGGGATTGAGCCATCTCTGACAGCCTCTGAACGTAAAGACGTTCCATCGAAATAATTTCCCCCCGGCACTATTTTGCATGGACACCGCTGCTGCTTTCCGGGGTTAGCCCCGCCCTAGACGATTGTGATTGGTTTAATCCAGACCATTCTACTTGCTGTAGTTTGGTCTGGTTTCCCTACTGGAGAAACTCAGGACTGAACGGAAAAAGAGAGAATAGAACTTCTGACAGATGTTAAGATAAGGAACCACGAAAGAGTAATGACAGACAAAATGGCTTGTACGTTTGCCTGCCGACGACAAGAGGTGGTCAACCAAGAACCCAACATTCAGGACTTTAAAGACAGGTGGCCTACCCTGTTCCATCAGAAAGAGGTATGCTAACAATGGAACTGAAATGACTCTTGAATTGAACACTGTTTATTGACAGAATTTACATATTCAGTTACTTTTCGTAGCGCAGACATTTTGCCTGTTGTGTATGCAGGCTTTAGTGTGTTTACGTTGTTAAAGCTGAGATTGATAAAACTGAGATTGTATGTTTTTTCACTTTCATTTGTTTTAGATCAATGCAGAATTCCTGAGGCTCATGGCTGTTCCTCTTGAGGATAAGTTCTTTGCCCAGTTTGACATCCAGTCAAGTCAGCTAATCAGAGTCATCCATGCCAAAGGTGGATCAACACGCCAAAAGACTGCTGACATCATGGACATTTTGGACCAGGTACATCTAGAGCATCACAAGTAACACCTTTCCTTCGTTGCTTAAAGGGTGTCACAATACCCCTATCTATTAAAGATGCATCATCCGGGTTAGCTTTGCTCCAGCGCCGGTAGCTAAGGGGAGCAATAGCATGCCTCCGCTGGCAGCAAGAAGATTAACTAAACTAATCACTAAACGCTGCTGTTTATTTACCAATGTTAGGCTCGTTATTTCTGGCACGTGTTATTTTTAGAAGCAAATGCATACCAGTAGGAAACCGCATGGGATGTAAACATCCCATGTGAAATGGGAAGGTTAATTAGAAAAAGCTGATGCACAAAGCAGATGCAACTGATTTCACTTTATTGGCAGAAGAATCGCATAAAATATATCATAAACACTACGTCGTCCAAGTTCTCTCAAAAACCAAAGGAAAAAAGCTAATCAAATCCACATTTGAAGTAAGGATTATGTGTTGTTTTTTTCTCATGTAATATGACAATGCATTACGGCTGTGACTTCGTCCTTCTCAGTTTATCTTTCAGCCACTCGTGCTACTATTAATATCTCACATCATGCCAAGTGAAGCAAAGGCAATTTTCCACCTTGTGTGGACAATAAAGTTGTAGGATTTTTCTCGTTTTCTTCCTCCAGAATAGTGGAGATCTATGGACGTCACCGTTGAAATCAAAAGGGGAAAACTGCACTTTTCATTAATGAATAATCCAAAAGAAAGGCGTCCACAAGGAGAAGCTGAGGATATGGAAAACTGATCAGTACATACCGTCTTGGAGCTCCACCCAGGCCAGAGCCAGGCAGAGAACGAAGCCCAGCTTCATGCTGTGCACGGGGGCTGCAACAGGAGGTCTGAGTGACTTTAAGGTGGGGCAGGGGTGGAGAGGCCTCGGATACCTGGGAGAAACGTCACGGGCAGTTGGAGGGTGGGGGTAATGGCGATAGGACCGTCTGGTGTTTTTAACAGAACTCGGTTAGTCTCCCAGATCCATTCTCCTCTTAGACCGAGAGGAAAGTGGAGAGGAATACTTTGGGCTTCCCCACCCTCTAATAACTCTCTCTTTCCAGATGTCAAAGGGAGGCAAATACACTCACGCATGTACGCTCTGGCGCCCTCTGCTGGATAAATACAGCGTCGGTGAAAGTTCAGTTTGTCTTTGCAACGACAACAGCTGCTGCCAGTTAGTATATCTCAAATTCAATCATTACCAAGAAAATTGTAGTGATTTATTAAATCAACAAAAACATTTGTTTTATTTTATTGTTAGTAACAAATGACACATAATTTCATCGTAGAAATGTACCGGTACATGTTCTGAAAAAATCTTGAATTGACTTAACTGAAGGGCAAACCGAATTCATGAAAATTCAACATTAGTAGAAATTGCATTAATTCCACATTGAACAAAACCTCAAAACTGATAATGGTTCAAAATATAATTTCCTCAATGTGGTCTTTCTAACAATGCAAAGATGCACCAAAAGGGGAAATCTAACTCATTTGAATAATGGTTAACCAGATAAATATTCCAACATTATGCTAACTAAAGTTTAATCATATATATGTCCTCAAGACCACAGTGTATGCCCATGCCCACTCTCCATTCACAACATGTTCAGAGAAATTAATGGTAAAGTCAAAAGAACAGGAATTTTTAATTTCCCAACAGTTTGAGGGTCAAACAATACTATCAGATCCTCAAAACAACAGGTCCTAATGTGAATATGTGGACTACATCTGATTGGTCTTTCTCCAATGAACAATGAACACCAGACGGCCAATAACTGTACAGAGACATAGCTAATGCAAATAACAGATAGAAACAGACAGAAAAATACACAAGTCTGTAATACTCTGACAGAGATTAAAAAAACAGAGAACATCTTTGTTTAGTTTAGGAATGTAACATCAAATAATAATCAAAACAAAAGTTAAATATCCATTTAAAAAGATGACTCAGCGTAACGTACCAACGACTAGTAACCAATCAACTGTCCCATGTGGACGGATGACCCGCTTACCCTTTCAGGTCAAAGGTTAGCAGTAACCGGTCATTTTACTACAGCAGGTAATTTTACTACATTTGTTTAGTCAATTAGTTTTTTACAGGTCAAATATGGGTGCAACAAGTTTCTGTAGCCAAATGTAATAGAACAGTCTCACAATTTGGCACAGGTTAAATTACACTTGTATTTAATACCTACAATTTCCACCAGAGAGCATGAGGTGTAATAATAGCACAGCTTAACACACAATTTTATCAATTCACTGATTTGCGTATCTAGAAACTAAAAAAAGATAAAAAGACAAAAATAAACAGATCACCCTGGCTGTAATTTATCTGTACAGTACAAAACAAGAAAGTCTACAGACAGAAACAAACCCTCCATCGAGATGCACAGTAAAAGCCTGTCGACCTCCTCCAAAAAAACTGCTTCAATGTTAAATTCAAAATGGGCGTCGTTCTCTCCAGTGTGTTACCTGTCCTCTTCCCTGCCCGGCACGCCCGCCGTGCCTCTGGCTGTCCGTCACCCTCCCCCAACCACGTTACCCTGCTGTCCGGACACGCCCGACCTCGGCATACCCCTCCCCCTGCCACACCCCCTCCACCGATGAAACATAACATTTACATGATACCTTTAGAATAGAGAGAGAGAGAGTGTGTGTGTGAGAGAGCCGGGTAGACTTGCAGCAGACGAGGGCTCATGTCAAGGCGTAGCTGCATGGATGCATTGTATCCTGCATAGTTCCCCCCTAATGCTGGACTTTTCACAAAATGTTTGTTGTTGTGCATGTTTTGTCTGTATTGTCGTTGTCGGTCGTTTCCTTTCTAAAACTTGCTGGTCTTTTCTTGGCCGATGCCTCGCTCCGAGTCCCCCATGCCCGCCTTCTTCCCGCCGTGGTTCTGCTTCTCCTGATTGGCTGTCGGGATCTTGCTCTGTATGGTGGAGGCGGTGCCGGTGGTAGAGGAGGTGCCTACGCCGCTGCTCTTGGGACGGCCCTGCAGCCGCTTGCGCTCCTCGCTGTGCCATATGCCGTACCCAAAATAGATGACGAAGCCTGGGAGACCAAGGACAACGTGGAGGGAGGAGGCATTCATTAGGCTTTTATCCCCACTGACTATACATTTATGAGTCTGTAGGGGTTAGGGGCCTCTTGCTCAAAGATGCCTACAGGGAGACTGCAGTCATTAGGGGTTTGAGCACAGAACCCGCCCGCTATACTAGGATGCCATGCCCTCTGTAATGTGAGGGGAGATACTCACCTACAGCCATCCAGGCTGAGAAGCGGATCCAGGTGTCTCCACTCAGCTGAACCATGAGGTAAATGTTGACGAATATACTCAGGATGGGTAGGAACGGCAGCAAGGGCACCTGGGTAAAATCACAGGATGTTACTCAGTAAGTAGTAATACAGTGCCTTCCACCTTATTGTAGTATGTACTCAGTATCTTATGCATGCCCGGGGGGTGGGGGGGGTCAACCTCTTGTGCGTTTTGCGATTGCTCGTTCGCGTGACCTACTCCACAGCGGCCGCTAGGGCTTGCCAGCGGCCAGAATTACTGTCGAGGCCCACATGGGAATGTGTTTTGTGTTTCCCATACACTGCAAATGTGTTTCCCACACTGACAACGCGAAACATAGCCTAAGTCATGGACTGCAACTTTATGAAGCATGGGGAAGACCCCCAGCTTGTCGATAAAGGATTGAAGAATAAATGGCGCTGGTCTTTGATAGAGGAGGAGGGTAGAGACGAAAAGCCCTTTGGAAGCTGGTGTCAAAAACTCAGGCAACCAGGAGCATGCTTCTGCACTTTGTGCGCAAGGAGAACAATATATGGAACTAGCGGGAAAAAAGTGCTGCCACGACACGAATCAGACTCTCATCATCAAGCAGGTGTCCAAGCAATTCAACACACCTCACGTTTGCCGGGGGCAACAGCCACAGCAGATATCCGACCCTCAATGACCTTCGTTGCTGAGTTTACAATCGCTCATCCACTCTTATCACACGGCATCTCGCCAGAGCTTAAAATAAATCTGTCCGACAAGCTTAAGAATGGCATGTTTTCACTTAACATTGATGAGGCCACGGACGAAAGCATACGAGGATGCAGGCAGTATGAAAACCTAGCACCTTGCCAGCAAAAAGGTCAATGTTGCAACTGCTTCAGCACTGATGCTGCAACTGGTGCTTCAAATTATTGTCATTGTTAATGGAACTGAATGGCCATTTTTCTGAAGTAAGCTATATTTTTTAGTTTTCTATTAAATAGTTTTCTCATAGCAAAAATTTTTGAATAATCAACTTTAGGGTTGTATTATATACGGTTTTGTGGCACTGTAACTGTTTCAAAAAGTATTTTAAATAAATGGTGCATATTTTGCAGTAAAATGAATGTCTCCTTGTTCATGCCCTTTAATCAATGGTTATGCTACTAATCAATTCCTAGTTGACGGAGTATTATAATTGCCACCTAATGACCTTTCTTTGTATGGCTGTAGTAACTGTAGTCTCAGCATGCTATACAAACGATAACTATGGTGGTAAGTGACCGGTTAAAAGCAGGGATGGTTTACAGAACAGGCCTACCAGGCCCAGGATCCCAAGAGCTCTGGTGCTCTAAACAGAGATGCTACTGTAATATAGGCTTATATATGGTTTGTTCATCTCATGTCTAAAGAATAGATTCACCCGAATCTATCATTTAAGGGTCTATTTATCAAAATGTTCCCCCAGGGGAGCATACCCCTGGATCCCTCTTTTTTTTTTCCTACTATCACCCCTGTCTTATGTTATGCAGCATATGACATAGTATGTAATCAGTATCTGATGTTATGCAGTATATTACATAGTATGTACTCAGTATCTTATGTTATGCAGAATATTACATAGAATGTACTCAGTATCTTATCTTATGCAGCATATTACATAGAATGTATTCAGTATGCATGTGTCATGTTGACCACAGCGAAAATAAACCCAACAAAGCAAAATAGTTGACCACACAATTCAAAGGCAGAACAACCGGAAAACATTCCCCAGTCATTGTCATCAATGCCATTACAAAGGAACCCTGGTTTGATCAGCCAATCACAGAGCCTGTAGTGGACCCACCATGAAGGAAACCTTCTTGTTGGTCTGCGGTTGTCTGCAGATGAGGAAGACACAGCCGCCGAAGAGGATGAGACAGACGCACAGGGTGGCCAGGATCCAGATCTCCAGGCCCAGGATGGAGTACCCATGGTATGTGGTCAGATAGCTGACTATACAAACAATGATCACTGCATAGGGGCCGCACACACACAAAACACAGATGTTAGCGGGTGTCAGGATATTGTGGGTTGGGTGTTCAAATTCCAGCTAAAAGGTTCTGTGTTCGATCCCCAACGTCAACAGCTTACAAGAGTAGTTGCAAGAGGCCGAGAGACGCCGAGATCGTTTATTGGCCTGTGGCATGTGCCACCGCGACCACTGACATACCATGGCATATGCCGTTCAGGAATGGAAACTGCCTTTCTGGAACGGCACATGCCATTCTGAAACGTTAACTGCCGTTTCTGAAACGGGAACTACCGTTTCTGAAACGGGAACTACCGTTCTGGAACGGCAAATGCCGTTCTGAAACAGTAACTGCCGTTCTGAAACGGTAAGTGCCGTTCCCAACAATGGTATGTGACACCAGCATAACTCATTGTATAATTTCAAGACAGGTATTGCCGTAAATGTAAAGCTATATATATTTGGTCTTTATTCCCGCCCCCCCCCCTCCACCGTGCTCCTTAATCACATTAGACGTGGAGACAGTGTGAGTGTAATTCCCCATAACAAGCTGGTGTCAAAAAGCGATTTTCAGATCATAAGGTAGTGATCAAGAACTAAAAAAATGTTTTAGGGGCACTGAATTGCTGTCTAGGATGATTACTGCGATTTTGTTCAATCAAAAATATTCATAACTATATTTATAAAAGTAGCAGCATCTTAAGCAGTTAAAACACCAGAGGGGCATTTGAGCCAATAAGGGCAACAGCAGACGGCTGAAATAGTTAGTAATTTGTCTCTTGTTGACACACTCAAACAGAAAATCAGTTTTCATATTTTTTTTTTAACATTTGATTTGCTCGATAGAAACCGTGGGGGGGGGTCAGGGTACGCTTCACCTACCCAGGAACCCGACGGCCATGTTGACCACGGAGGAGGAGTGCTCGGTCGGCGTGGAGGGGGGTTGCAGGAGGGCCTGCAGGGTGGAGCCCCCTCCCTTCATCATGTTGAGGTGGGCCTCCGACTCCGTCAGGTCCGACTCGCCCTCCTCCGAGGAGAGGAACGGCCGCTCCCCGTTACACGGCTTCTTCTCCAGCACCCAGTCCGGTTGGTACCTGGGAGGTCAAAGGTCACGGGTCCAAGGTCATAATGGCCCAATCTCAATGTCTGGACTCACAGACTTTGCTGCGCGTTTTCGGGAAATTATTAAGGCTTTAGGGCTGTCCCAATGTCGAATTCCAAGGGGCGTGAGGGTTTGAGTCCACACTTACCGAGCCCTTTCCGTGCAGACTTCACCTAAGGGAATTTCCCACAGTTCAAAGCGTTATGAAGTTTAGCGCAGAGACTATAGGGAAATCCGGAAATTAGGAAGGTAAACAAAACCGACGCTACTGTCAATGCGCGACCAGATGGGAATTTTGGCCTTTTTTGTGAGCCGGATCATTTGGATCAGCTCAGGAGCCGGCTATTTTGGCTCCAAAAACGGCTCTTCATTACAACTTATACCTTTTTATAATTCAGCCAAATGTAGCCCGTTCTGACTTATGATCAGTATGTGTAGGCCAATAATCAACTAAATTATACAATACATCCTTTATACTGAAGTATTCAAAAGTAAAAAATTATATTTTTGTAATATCAATTAGCCGATTGTTTTCATTGCATTTACATAACAAACTAAAGGAGAATTCCCAAACCGGCAAGTGTCAGCAACATCTTTGTCATTAAACGTTGCCAAGGTAACATGGGCTCTCATGAAGTGCTGTCCCTATCCCATGTATACCTATCTGAGCCCATGTGGCCTAGATCAATTAAGTCTGTAAGTCCTTAGTCCTCAGTACTCACTTTGGGATTGGGCCATGGTCAAAGGTCAAAAGGTCCTAGTTGTTTTATTGCAGGGTTTTCTAAGGCGACGACTGAATTCCAAATCTTGTTCCTAGGTCTTTCGTCCTATTGCTCGCTCACTGGTGGACGATGGCCGTTCTGGGCCGATCGCTACCTCCTCCCTTGATTTGTTTGTTGATCTAAACCCCGAGAGCATGTTGTGTGTGTGTGTATAGAAACACTGATCCTCTGCCAACAGTTCATTCTGGGGACGCGTGAGGCTGCTCCTCCAGCTTAATAATTAATTGGTAACAGAGCAGAACATCTGGAGGTCGAGGAACTGAGGACGATTGGAATACGGCCTATGACTAGACCATATGTCAGAGCTCCACTGCCTCTCGAGAAGCTGTGTGTGAACATCCATTCTAGTAGGTCAATAAAGAGCGGACCAATAAAAGCCCTGTTTGGTATCCAGATGTTTTGATGTACATTCCTGCTATCGCTGGCTGTTGACCGCTCTAAAACCACTTCTCCCATGGTCTCATTCGGGGGGGAAACGTGTTGTCGTATGTTATGGTTTTCTTGCGCAACTCAGATAACTTCAGGAAACAAGTGAGGCCCAGATGGGTATTTATAAAGAGGGAGAAGGTTGGAAAAACAGGAGCGTAGTGTATGGAGCTATACCGGAGCTGCGGCTCCTTGTCAGCGGCACGGAGATCGGGGAGTTGTGCAAGGCATGGAAATTGAGTAAACAGCCGCATGTGTTCAGGCAGCAGCTTGAGCTGTTGTACAATGGGACTATTCACCGCTGATTACATCACCAGCGCAGTGCAACAGCACGGACCCAAACACAAACATACACACACACCTCCAACTTCTTCGCTATAAGCAGGTCTCACGGTTAATGGCTCAATTTGTCTTGGGGCTATTTTCTAAACTGTGCTCTTACCAATTTTAAATAAGCCGGCTCCAATGGGGAGGTTGTGAGGGTCCTACCTGAGGATCAGCACGCAGGCAGCCACCAGGGAGTAAGCCAGGAGGGTCCCGATGGACATCATGTCCACCAACGCCTTCAGGTCAAACAGGAAGGCCATGATGGCTGAGGCCAGGAGATGAAGAGCAATTCAGACCAGATGGTCACAACAATGCATAAAGGTGTGTCAATAAAATGCATACGTGTAAAAATACTTAGGAATGGATGTAATTTATGTCTATTTATAACAAATATTTGGGGTGTGTATGCTGTGAAGCGGCTCAAATTATGTTATCAAATAAAGATGAGAATGCATGCAGACACACAAACAAAGTAGAAACATCCACAGAATAGCATCGAGGGTTTAAACAAGAGACATAGGAAACCAATTATAACACGACTGTACGACTATATAACTGGAATCCGATGTCAGATCTTTTACTCTGTATTGTGTTAGACAATGCCAAATGATCCTTGCGAGTCACAATGAATATCGTCTCAGGATCCTCTCTAAGATCATCACCTGACCCCAGTACGGAGCTAATCTCTCAGCCTGGTTCAAACACGGCTATCCGCGGCCAGCCCAGTACTCCTGCAATCCTACCCCAGCGTTTAAGCTGTGATTAAATAATACACCAGGCTGTCTCTACGTCTGTTTGTCTTTCCTCTGGGGCCTCTGCTCTCTCTTTTGAACCCAAGTGGAAGAAAGGCGAGATTATCAAAGGCAGCTTCTCTCCTATTAGTTCAGTGTATCTATGTCGAGGATCCGCACCTCGGGTTGTTTGAGGTGTAATCCACCACCTGACGCTAACACATTATAGCATCAGAGACAGTGGGTTCAGCAGCTGGCCGCTACGATTAGAGCTCTCTTCCTCCAGTCCTCTGCCCTCACCTTGTTATTTAACGCCAAGCGTAGCATAAACTCATGGGTTCAAAATGCATTTAACAATAATCTCTTTACTCCTTGAACATTTCCGTTGTGTTCCATCCTGTTAAATCTATTTTATTTTTGTTTTTATTTGTTGGAATATTAGATTGGTATTGTTGTTTGGCTCCATGAAAACTACTTTCATCAAAGGAGCGATGCTGGGATCTTAAAATGTAATGGATTAAGGCTAAAGAGATGTGGAAAAGGTGGATCTTCAGTACATAGATGATGATGAAGGCTGAGGGACTTCTCATGCTGCCAAAAAAACGCCACTCACATCACCATGTTTAACATGCATTTATCCCCACCGACACCGACACGAACACCACCACCAACACCCAGCCCATCAAGGGAACATGCGCAGGGGGGCATGGGCTCATCAAAAGCCTGGCGATTGATGCTCCAGCCCTTTGACGGCCCAGGCAGGCAAAGCACCAACAAAAACATGAAGCCTCCTTGTCTCTCTCTCTCTCTCTCTCTCTCTCTCTCTCTCCGTGCTTACCCGCGATGGTGCCTGCCGCCATGGTGGCTGCCACAGGCGACTGCCGTTTACTCACATTGGACATAAATTTGAACAGAATGCCATCTCTCGCCATGGCAAAGAGAATGCGGGGCAGAGGGAACATGGCGCCCAGCAGACTGGGAAAAAGACGGTTCACTGTTAAGTAGAGGACATTCTGGGGGAAGAAATCATTACAGTGGACACCTGCACAACCGTGAAAGAATCAAGATGGCACCCAAGTACAGAAGCACTTCTCGCTTTTTGGACTTAACTGGGTGAAGGTCACCTCATTGATAGTCAGTCCTTTCAATGTCATTGAAATGTGATATTTCAGCTGTTCTTTATATATACGAGTACAATTTAGGGAGGTCTGCATCTTGAACCTGGGTCTTTCACAGTCGATTGGGGGACAGCGATTGGCAGGAGTGATCTTATTGGACGATCCCTGTCTCTCACCTGCTACCACACCGGACGCCATGGTGGCAATAAGCGGGGTCTTCGTCTTAGGATTGATTCGTGCTAAGGCTTTGAAAAGCACCCCGTCCGCGGCCATAGCATAGATTACACGCGGCATAGGAAATATGGAGCCCAGCAGACTGCAGCACAGGGCAAGAGACGTGCAAGGGCATCACATTAGTCAAGAACCACAGGACACA
>OOFH01075713.1:0-18860 GCA_900323355.1 Merlangius merlangus | reverse complement strand
GTGGGGGTTGTGCTTACAGCCCAACACCGTGCAGGACGTTTGGCATTTGCCAGAGAACACCAAGATTGGCAAATTCGCCACTGGCGCCCTGTGCTCTTCACAGATGAAAGCAGGTTCACACTGAGCACATGTGCCAGAGGTGACAGAGTCTGGAGACGCTGTGGAGAACGTTCAGCTGCCTGCAACATCCTCCAGCATGACCGGTTTGGTGGTAGGTCAGTAATAGTGGGGGGTGGCATTTCTTTGGGGGCCCGCACAGCCTCCATGTGCTCGCCAGAGGTAGCCTGATTGCCATTAGGTACCGAGATGAGATCCTCAGACCCCTTGTGAGACCATATGCTGGTGCGGTTGGCCCTGGGTTTGCAAGACAATGCTAGACCTCATGTGGCTGGGGTGTGTCTGCAGTTCCTGCAAGATGAAGGCATTGATGCTTTGGACTGGCCTGCCCGTTCCCCAGACCTGAATCCAATTGAGCACATCTGGGACATCATGTCTCGCTCCATCCACGAACGCCACGTCGCACCACAGACCAGGAGTTGGTGGATGCTTTAGTCCAGGAGATCCCTCAGGAGAACATCCGCCACCTCATCAGGAGCATGCCCAGGCGTTGTAGGGAGGTCATACGGGCACGTGGAGGCCACACACACACTACTGAGCCTCATTTTGACTTGTTTTAAGGACATTTCATCAAAGTTGGATCAGCCTGTAGTGTGTTTTTCCACTTTAATTTTGAGTGTGACTCCAAATCCAGACCTCCATGGGTTAATGAATTTGCTTTCCATTGATAGTTTTTGTGTGATTTTGTTGTCAGCACATTCAACTATGTAAAGAACAAAGTATTTAATAAAAATATTTCATTCATTCAGATCTAGGATGTGTTATTTTAATGTTCCCTTTATTTTTTTGAGCAGTGTATATCGATATAATTTCCAAGATTGAACTGTATCGATATATGCCTTAAAATGGTCAGTTTCCGCCTCAAGCGTCTGTGTTTGCCTTTGGAGTCGCAACCGCGACCCCTCCCACTCTGTCCTTCCGAACGTGCCGTGTGCAAAGACGCTTCATTCCCGCACCCGCTGCCCCCTCACAAACACAACAAGCATGGAGGATACCGGTAAAGAAAACGAGACGGCGGCGTGAGACGAAATTGTTTCAAAGAGGAGAAACAACGGCTCCATAATATGGAAATGGTTCGTGTTTAAAAAAACAGATGAGCAGCAGTTGCAGGTGTTATGACTGTGGTCATTCTTTTGTTCGGTCTGCTGTGCGCTTATGCGCTAAGCGCTTGTGCGCCCTGTGCCTTTTTCTTTTTGATTTTGACATGCATAGATGAGTGTGCCAGGACGTGGAGATGATTGGTTGACCAGGTTCGAGTCCTGGCCTGTGGTTGGCTGCAGCAGGGAACGAACCACTACAAAAAGAGCCAAGATGGCGGCCGTCTGGGGGCAGTAGGCGTTTCCCCGTCCTCTTCCTCTCCCAACCGGCCACACTGTTGTTCTGTCTTGTTGGATGTTACATAATAGTTGATGGTTTAATTTGTGTGATAGTAAGGGTCGACTGCCAGTTTTGTTTACGGTGTTTCCTTTTGTTTTACTTAGATGGCTATTTGGGAGTTGGGGAAGACGGGGACTCATTCACGTTAGGCCCTGGGCACCCCTAGACTGGGGCGTAACACAGGTCATCTGTAGAGAGTGTAGCAAAACCGTTGCGGCTAAAAGTGGAAGCACGACAAATCTGTTCCACCATTTACAGCAGCGGCACAAAGTGCAGTATGAGGAATGCGTAAAATTCCGTGGCTGTGCTGCTGCATCACCGGCCGCGACAGCTTCTTCTGCCCCGAAACCAGGGCCGGCGCTCGGCATACGCGAGCTAGGCGTCGCCTAGAGCGGCAAATGTGTTGGGGGATACCTCTAGTGGCGTTAATTAATTAATTAAAATATACGAAACAAGCGAAATTAAAGCAAACATGTTCCCAAATGCAAATGGAACGGAGAAGTGAGGGGGCGGGGGATTAAAGTTAGGGCGCACTGAAACCCTCACCGTAGTACGCAGGACAATGCGATGATCTAATCCACTCTATAAAATATTGAGATATATATATCGCCCTTCAGCCAAAAAATATTGGGATATCATATTTTGCCAAAATCGTGCAGCCCAGAGTCTAAGTTCAAGAGGGTGCAACAGAATTTAGTCTTGTTAATGAAAAATACAAGCCGCCTCTCCGATGTTAACAAATTGCCCAACATCTGGCTATAGATGAGGGTTTTAATAACCATGAGCTGGGAAACACCTTTCGGGCTGGCTCTCTCCGTCCGCATCTTCTGTCTAAAGGCAGACGCGCAGAGGACCACGGCGGTGGGTGTCATGCTGGGTGTGGGGCCGAGCCCGGCAGGCTGGGGGACAGGGGGGGACACGCTCTGACAGCTCCGACCATCACCCCCCCCCACACACACCCTTCAACCCCCAGACAAGTTGTCCAATGTCAAGTTGTCACTCTGATTACGCAGACTTCATGTGTCACAAAACCGGTGGTGCAAGAAGGTGGGGAAAGGGAACACAGACCAGTGGGGCTTCAGAACACTGCTGTTCAGCACGTACTCTTGACATAGGCCTACCATCACAACGGTGACTGAGCCTGTAATCTTCAACCACATCGCTTTGGGTGACACACCGGCCATGTGTCTGAAGGAAGACGATTCTAGCCATGGTTGCTGCTGTTATCCTATTTACCTGCTATTTACTTGTATAACAGAGGCTTTTATCCACAGCTGAAATTGAGTGGATTCAGATACAGATCATTAAAGCCACAGGCATCAGGGAAAGAAAGGGAAGGTAAGGTACAGGTAGATTGTGGACGTTGGGATGGAACTCATAACCATCATCACCCCTACTCTTTCCCCTTCTCGTATTTGTTTTGTAAAATAATCAGGAAGGCCTTAAAATATTGTATTCAAAAACCATTGTGTGTTTTATTTGCACAAGCATCCACTATTCTTCCACATTTATTTAATTAATATATTTATTCACGTGCCTGTTTGTAGAAGGCGTTTCCTGACTTTATTCTGTTTAAGTTGCGGCTTGGATGTCACACTGTTCAGTGCCATCTGGTTATCTTTTTTACGAGTTTGGTTTACTGCAGAGCAGTGCTGGGAAATTCCCAACACAATTCCGTGGAAAAGATGACGGGATAGACGGAGGAGGCTTGACATTCTCTGCCATCACAACACACGGGCGACATTCAGTAGGTCATTCTGGAGCTGTGGCATGAATACAGAACCCCGCCTTATCCCATCCCCTGGTTGTCATCTGCAGCTTAGCGCATCTCTGAATGAAAGATATTACTACTGACTTTCAATCCAATCAAACCGTTATGAATGTGCCAAACATGTGACTACCCACGATCAGGGAACAGATAGAGGACACTTTGACAGAGCAGACTGCAGACGCCGGGCTCAGACCTGTGATTTGATCGACGCAAAGCGGACGGGTTAGGGGCTTAAACATTAGGAGATTGGTGGGAAGTCTTCAAATCTCATATGTATGGGAAATAACACAGGGATGTGTTTTAGAACTGGCAAAGCCTGAGCTGAACGTGGAACACTGACCCGTGAGGTGAAGTCAAAGGGTCATATCCTTAGGAAAGGATGTTGTTAGCAGGCTGGAGATATTTTCGATGTGAAGGGTAAAGCATTTTTTTATTAGATATATTACTTTGCTCACATCCTTTGCTCACATCCCTGGATTTAGTTGACACGTGTTTTTAATACCGATGGTATTAAAAACATATTAAAACTAGGCCGTTACATTTCTATTTGGAAATCAGTATTGTGGCTGTTTTTTAGAGCTAATGATTTTGCCTTTCTATCAAATATTCAGCTGATCTCATTAGTCAATCTGTTAAGACTATGAATGATAAGAAAGGCAGTAATTTAGTAAATTCTGTATCATGACAATAAATGTGCTGAGCTTTACTGTTCAGTTTGGATGAACCATTGTATTTGAATGTTCTAAATAATTGGTATTATCCTCTTTCCTGTTAAAGTAGTCAAAGTAAAGAAAATATCTTTGTGTGCCAGTATTGCTAAACACCATATAGGACCATATAGCTCCTTTTAATGCAACATGAAAGATGTTATTGCAGACAGAATTTATCCTGATTTGTGTGTTTTCTCAACAAAAAAACACGTATGCTTCTTAAGATCAACACAATATAATCTATCCTTGTTCCTCCAATAGGTCTTCAACCGAAAAAGCACCTGCTCCATTCTCAGATAGCGTTTCATCTTGCAGTGCTCTCTTCCTCCCTATGAAATCCATTCCATGCAGCCATTGTGTTCTTTTTCATAATGAAGTTCCCATCCATTATGCAACTTCAACACAACTGCACAGATTAGGACTTCTCAAGTGAAAGCTACACTTTGTAGAAGTGTTCTGGGGGGGGGGTGTTGCACTCAAGATGTTTTTGCATGTCGTGGGGCATTTCTGCTGAATTGAATAAAACATGTACAGTTAAGTACAAACTCAAACAGCTTTCACTTAACGCAGTGCATGACGGACTAGGGCTCGGAAGGTAAGAGACATCTGTGATGACGTGTAGAGCCAGGCAGGCCGGCGAAAGGAACCGACAAATAAACAGAACGCCAGCAATGTTCTTCCAGTCACAAATACAGGACGTTTAAAGGTTATGGCTGCTAAGAGCCGGCCGGCTCGCTTTGTAGTGCTGTTGTGCCAGCGCAGCCCTGGCATCTGCAGGCTCCTCCACAGGAAACCATCCACTCTCATCTGGAAGACGCGCATTTACACAGGACATCTTCGTGACAAGGACCTCAGCCCCCGCCACCTGCATCACTAGACACTAGCGGGAGGTCCAGCGGGGCCATGTCGTTACCCCCCCCCAAACCCCCAGATGCAGGGGGGCTGAGTGGAGGAGCTGGGCCTGAGTCCCAGAAGCTGACCCAGAGAGAGGGCTGACCTACTTTAGCTGAGACAGGTTAGAGGCTGGCCAGCGTACAGTGTGGGCACGCATGCATGCATGCGCACACACACACACACACGGACACACACACACACACGGACACACACACACACACACACACGGACACACACACACAGATGGCTTTGCATATGAAAGCATCCCGCCCAGCCACAAACACATACAGAAAACCCAGACACACCATTCTGTTTACCAATTGACTTGCTCCTACCACTATCTAAAGGGCTTAATTTTATCAGTCTCTACTCACAGCTGCAGTTATAATTGGATGGATTTATTCTCAGTTGGGGGTCAACTATGAGGTATAAATAATTGTGTATTATAATAAGTAGGCATAACCGATACAAAGGGCATACCGTACACATAGAGCATGTGAGTGTGTAAACACATACGGCGTCAACAGACGGGTGACATGGAAGGTGTCAAAGCGCTGCAGCTGTCCTCGCCATGTCCTCTGTGTGTGAGAGTCTGTGTGTGTGTGTGTGTGTGTGTGTGTGTGAGGATACAGATGCGAGTCATTCATTTCCATCCTCCTACATTACCCCCTGTTGACCTTCAAGAGCTCAATTTAATCTCCTCAAACGTTGATTGGGATTAGTTTGTAAATCAATCTCATACTTCCCGGCATTTTTTTAATGAGGTCTCCTCCTCGCCTGTGCGTTCTGTTGCCATTGATAAAGTTGATGGACTGGCTCAAATGCAAACTATACGTCCCCCTGCTTATTTCTCCACGACGGTTGGATGGTGTGAATTACAGTTCACTCTGTACTTCCGTATGAGGCATGACGAGCCAAATCTCGGGGTCCACGTCTGTTAATGACAAAGTTTTGCATCAAAGCCGCGCCAATACCAGACAGCATGTGGCATTCCCGCTAATCCCTGAATTAAAAGGCCCCTATCTTTGATGCATCACTAAAGCGGCTCCAATTTCCCACAACAGAGGAGAGTAGATCCTCTTCTGGCTGCATGCCAGCAGCAAATACTACTTCTCAGCCCCCATAGCCATACCAGGTTCATATTATAGATAAATTGTGGATGGGGGGGGGGGGGGCAGAAGGGATCATGGGTTGTATATATTATTATTCTAATTAGATTTATTAATTTTGTATGTATGTTTATTATGAAATGGCGTTGGGGTTGAATCTTGTATGTTAACATTAATACTATGCTACGAGGCACTGTTTAATGAGGATGTTTAGCCAAACCGAGTTACAATATGTTACAGGGACAGATTTGTTCACTCATTTCTTTTAGTCTAAGAGTTCAAACCTGGGGCAGACACTGACCATTCCTAATAGAAAATGTCATCTATTTTTTGTTTTTCTCATTGAAGCAAGAGCACATTCTGGCTTAGGGCACTTTGCAAATGGAATGTCAGGATTCCCATCTGAACAAATAATATTTAACGATTTCGGGCCAGGCTCACTAGTTTGGAGAGGAAGGGGTTAAAATTAATACTACTGAAATATTGGGATATCTACAGATTTTAGTATTCTATTTAATTTTATTTTAATCTACATCTTGATATATAGTGATCAAATATCATTTTCTATGAAGAAAAGGCTTCGGAGGCAAGGTATCCATTTGCACTTATATTATTCAACATTTTTGAAAAGGGTAAACTCATTCCCTTAACCTTTCCATTTGACCAACATATAAAAGCTAATGCCAGCCACATAATACCACTTATATGCTAGTAAACTATTTGCCAGGTGTTCCCTGAAGTTGTTCAAAAATGTCCTTGGCATAATTTATAAGCTAGTAAACTATTTGCCAGGAATTCCCTAAAGTGCAGTGTTTCCCATGCATAGACCAATGTGTGGCGCAACACCGAGCACCATAAATTGATCCCCCTAATTGTCTTTTTTTTTGCGATTTTTAAATATAAATATCGTTCCGTTCATTCATCTCCCTCATAGCACTCTTTCTCCCTGACATTCTCGTTCACACAAGCATACGCACACGAGAACACAGAGACAAGTGCTCATTCATGCCAGTAGTGCGCGGCTATAGGCTTAAAACAGCTGATTCGCCCGCTCCTCCTCTCAACGCGCCTATCAAGGAAAACACTGAAGCAGCGGGATACATGGCACAGTGAAGACGGTCGGAGACCGTTTTACCAACGTTTAGTATGATGTGCCTAAATCAGCATAGATTACGTTGTAAAGCAGCAAACGATGCGATTAATATGGAATGCGGTTATAGTTGAGATAGGTTACGGTATTAATCTGGGTACCCCCAGCCCATTCTGCCGGCGATTTGAATTCGCTCTGCACAGGGCCTGGAGAGCAATACATTTCTTTCTGTTTCCGATCCGCATTTACTGGAGACAATGACCAATCTGGCTTTCCTCCCAGGCGCATTATTGGCTGGTTTAACAATGACGAAAGTGAAGCGACTGTCTCGATCGAAGCGATCGTTGGTCTGATTGGTTGAAGGACTATTATTATTTATATTATTATATTATATTATTACATTATTCTATTGATTTTGTTAACGCAAAAAAAGGCCCCCTTATTTCTTAAACGCATTGAAGAAAACCTTGAAAGCAAAAGTATCAAACGTTGGCACACTACATTGACCAAACTGACCTCCATTGTTTCAGTTGTTAGAACAGAGTAATTCAGGCAGATAAGCAATTGAAAACCTGGTTATTAGTTTCCCAGCAGACTTCCCTGAACACGTAATTTAATTCCTGCTTTTAAGCAGTGTTGCCATCTGACATTATGCAACCACCTTTTTAGGAGGACAGCCCAAGGCCTCGGTTAAGGTCCCAGATCGGATCTTGCCAACATTGTGATCTGATAAGCTTGACCCCATCCCGAGGTGTTCAGGCTCACACTCTGAGGGGATTGCATAAGTGTATAGACAGCAATCTGGGCCCACTTTTGGCCTGCTGGCTACCTCATTAAAACCACGCCCCTGTGCCTACAATAAGCCTGCCAGGATTATCCCAGAATGCAAAGTATGCATAGGCTCAAATTATACATTTATAAATGGGGTGTTCTCTGACCCACACCCCCCAAGAACCAAAATTGCCGTTGGTAATGTATTGTACGCATAGAGGGCTAGTCCTGTGCTGCCCTTGCCTCTACAATGCATGCCTGGCCTGGGCCCAACCACTACATAACCTTTTAAACAGTAAGAACAACATAAGCTGCTCACACACACAGTGCCATTTCAGCAGATTTATTTTTCCAGGAGGTATTTTTGTGGGAAATGGAAATCCAAACATAGTTATGCAGTTTCCAATTGAGTGCCAAGTGTGGACGTCAGACCTTTGTTCTGATCTGGCGCATTCAATCACAAAAGTGGCATTGAAAAGTAAATGTAACCGAAGTCAGTCATTTGGATACAGAATCTATAAGGCAGACATTTTGTCCTTTATCATGAGGATCTCATTTGGCTCTATTTAATAACAGTCCTGGTGTCTGAGACAACCTCCTCTTGTACACTTCAGTCCTGCTCATCCCTCTATGCTATTGTTTACCTCATTAGCTGATACTTACCACTCACTGTTAGCTTTCCTAGCTTTACGAAGATGATATTCTGCAGCGGTGCTTGGCGGCAAATAAATGGCTAATCATGCCAAACAAAACTACAAATCCCAGAGTAGTGGAGCGAAATTAGAGTTCAGCCGTGGGAAGGGATGGGTGTAAACATAACTTGATGTGACAGCTGGAAGACAATGAGTCACACATCGCCGCCACTGATGTCTCCCAGGCCACAAAGTCACCCTGCTGGAAAACAATTCAAGGATTCTCTTCAGATCTGCTCTCTCAGATCTGTCACAGCTCCTATTATTATTTTCAAAACTGAATCATTAGGTTTATGGAATGAGGAGGGTGGGGGGTAAGGCATATTGGGATCAAGGATGTCCAGATCTGAGGACAATCTAGGGTATTTTTTGAAGCCTTCTATTTGTCGCATCAACTATTTATTTAACTGTTCTTAAAAATGTTAAGAACTGTTATATATTATATATTAAAGACGAGAAGAGTAAAGCAAAATCTTGTGTAAAGCAGGCCGATCTCCGCTGAACAGTTTTTGAACGCGCCGTTTCCACAACAAAGAGTTACTGAAGGGTGAAGCCAGTCGGCTTAATATCTGTAGCGCCAGTTACAGATATGACAGTTAAAGATCGTTGTGAATGACAGGTGAAGATCTTAGCCTTGAACCTTTTGGACTGGGAGTGAAACAACCCTCCCCACTAGACTCTGCTGCCTCTACCTCCTACAGGACAGAACAGCAAATGTGTTCTCCTGGGCTTCACCATACTGCAACATGTGATTTCTTTAAAGGGCTATGAAAGGAGAGCACTCATCCGCATTGTAGCCACACAGGCGCTGGGTGAGAGCTCAAAGACACGAGTGTTTAACGCGCCAAGTCTTGTCTCTCTAACAGATCTTCATTACATGGCCCGGAACGCTCATCAACCTGAAGAGCCTTCCCTATTGGACGGTCTGGAACGGGACCTTGTTGTTTTCCCAGTTCGCTGAGAACTGGGAAAACTGGTAAGGCGGTTCAGACACCGCTCGAGAGATTCTGGGGTTGAATCCCAATCTTGTGGTGTGGCTGAAATAATAGATTTTCAAACTGTTCCACTTCGTAACTTGTGTTTGTGTAATGTAATTTGTGTGTTTGGTTGGTGTGATTCAATTGGTTTGGAACAGTGACTGTGTTTCGATTTGTTTTTTTTCTAATTGCTCCTTTTAATGGCATTGCTATTACAAGGACCGTTGGGAAACATTGCTCAATGATTTCTAAGGAGTGGGGCAGACCCATTTAGATTTTTTCAAAATAAACCCTTCACAGGGGATGTGTGGACTTCTCAAGAAGATCATATGGTGCCTGTCGACCTGTCGGGCTCTATCAAGACTGTGGCTTGTGGTGAAGACTTGCATTGGACTGATATCCATTAGGCTGGAGTGAGAAATGTTCCCATGACCGGATTCAAGCATTAGACACAGAACTTCATTGTCCTAACTTCAGAAGTGTGTTCACCGCAACTGGGAAGTGAAGTGGCAGGTCCACTTCACTTCTCTCTCTCTTAAACAAGGCTGTATACAATACATTCAGACAAGAGGCTCTTTCAGAGTGAGTATCGATCAAAAAGGGCACATGAGGTACAAGAGGGGTACGAACCATTTTGTCTCACAATGTCCTATTTTAATTCTGATCAAAACTATAAAGGATGAACTTTAATTCAATGGTTTGCACTGGTCCAAATTGTTATCATTCCTGGCGTTTGACTGTCATCGGAAGATGGTTTACTCAAGACTGCACCGGTGTCGAGGGTCTAGTTCAAATAACCCTGACAACGTGAGAGTTTAATGTGGTTTATAACAGTCATTCATGTGGTGCAGACAACATGCCACTATCATTGCCAAGAGCAGCCTGACACTGTTAGCTTGCAGGAGGCCCAACGAGAGTGCTCTGAATAACTACCTGATTAGTCCATAGACGAGGTAAGAACTAGCACCTCACACCTCAGCTAGCTGCCTCCCACGGGCAAATGTCCAAAGAAGTGTTCGTCAGATTATGACTTGATTACACGCTTTACACATTTCAGTCACTCATTTTGAATTTTGTCACGTATTTAACAAACCGAAGACAATGTGGTTTTGCAAAATTGTTATTCTGGTTTGTCAAATGGGCAAACGCTGAAAACAACAAACAAATATGCAAGGCTGCTCAACTCCGAGCTTGGTTCGGCCCTAACTAGGTTTTTTACCCCTGTCTGACTGTAAAATACATCAAAACGTGAGGAAACTTTTCAGAATAAGATGGTGCTGTGTTTTTTCTCTGCTCATCCTGCTTTATTTTTTTTTTTCTTGTAAAGATTGAGGAGAAAGTGATGTACTTGCTGTGGAGACAAGACCTGTCTGGGCATTTCTCCCATTGCACCCTGCTGCTAATTCCAATCTATTATTTCTATCACAACAACCTTCACCACCGCAACAGCAGATAAATCCATCTCTGATCCATTATTTATTATGACTTTCCCAAGAGACACACGTGTATATATGTATTTTTTTATATATACTTGATATTCTATTGACCATACTGTCATTGCCTATTATTATTGTTGAAAGAAAAGGACATTTGTTTTCTTTGCGTCGCCCCATCTGTTTCAGATTGATTGGCCAATGATTGATGGTTGAAATTTCAATTCAGCTTTCAATTTCAATTTCAATTATAGCAATGCTCCCTAAACAACGAATTGCAATTCTCCGCATTTGACTGTAGAGTGAAGGTTTGATGGGAAGTAGACCATGACATTGATTCATACAATATTGACATGGTGACCCATTGATGTGGGTCTAATAATTTCTTTACGAATGACAACATTCCTTACTGCCTGTTCATTCATACTGATTCCCTTACCCTTCCCGGGTAAATGGATTAAAGATTCTACAACAACAGCAACCGTCTCTGCCGTGACGATATCACAGGAAGTGATGAAAACAACATCTGATGCACAATATCTAGAGGAAATACATTAGTTCTCCCTTTCCGGTCAACTGACAACATTGGTTGGAAACTAATATTAACAACAGCAATTAATATGTTGCAACGGAAAAGCGGTTGGAAATTGAAGACACACACATAGCTCTTAAAGCGGCATCAAACGCTTCAACAGCAGCTTGAAAAAAAAAGAGCCAAGTAGCCAAGTCCAAACCGCCAAGAAAAACATCATCACATTATTAAACGCACACACGTAAACACACAAACACACCCAACCACAAACACAAATCATGAAAAAAACAACCAATAAATAAAAAAATAAGCAGAAAATGAAATCTAAAATGACCATCTCATTATATAAATTCAGGATTACATCTGACGTTTAGACAGGGAAGCTTGTCAGCAGGCACGCTGCACGTACCCCAGTGATATGCCACAGATGTTGGGGCCAATCACACGCTGGCTGACTGACTGACTGACGCGTATGCCATTGTCAAACTTGTCAGACGCTGACGCCTTGACACTGTGACATCACCTTTGGGGTTCACCCACGCTTAACCCTGCTGATTAAAATACGCAAAGAGATGTTCCAATTTCAAGTAACCATGTCTCTCTCTCTCTCTCTCTCCCTCCCTCTCCTCTCCTCTCCTCTCCTCTCCTCTCCTCTCACTCAGTCAGTCACTTTCGTGCATATTCTAGAGGCGAGACAGAGGGATATAAAAGCGGCAATATATTTCACTGTAAGTGAATTAACTATATTAGAACGAGGGGGCAGGAGAGTGCAGCGACAATGGCTGTTTCACCGAAAGCTCAATGGCACTGGGACTCAAGGCCGGATGTCTGCTGTCTGTCAACCAGACCAGAATGGTTAGGTTGCCTCAGGCAACCCCCTATATAATGACCTGTATCTGAATGAACTGCAAGTGGCCTTAGGTCCAAGCTTCTGCAGAATGAATATAAATACTGTCTCACTAGACCCATTCAAAAATTGTACTCTCTGATCGGAAGATATATTACATGAATAGGCTCGTAGTTTCAAAGGTTACCACAACAGATAGTGGGCAGGATTTTATGGTGGGTTCAGGGCTGCCAACTCTCCCAGGGGTTTTTGAGCGATCAGACTCCCTGGGGTTTTTGAGCGATCAGACTGGCTGGGGTTTTCGAGCGATCGGACTGGCTAGGGTTTTCGCGAGATCGGACGGGCTGGGATTTTCGAGCAATCGGACTGGCAGGGATTTACAATTCATAGTGGCTGGGGTCATTCAAAGTCGTTCACTGTGTTTGATCATTGCAAATTTACCATAATAGGTTTGCCTGTTTATCTCTGTTGCTGTCAGTGTTTTGGCGGGAGAATTTTTTGGGAAGCATGAGAGCTTGAGGCTGAAGGTGAAAGTGTCTGTGGAATGCAGGAGGCTGTGTGTGGTAGTGCAGGAGTTAGTGAAGAAGACAGTGGAGGAGACACGTAGGGTTGAGCACCGAAACTGGGTTCCAAAAGGGCACCGGTTCCAATGTAAACGGTAGTACCGAGATCGAATAAGAACGCACATTTCGGTGCCTCATTTTGATTGAAGATCGGCAGGTTGTAGTGGGTGCGTGCGTGAATGAATGAACGTGTGTGTGTGTGTATGCGTGTGTGTTTGTGTTGCGAGCGTATGTGATTTCAAAGTAACAAACAAACAAACAAACTCAAAGCTGATGCATGCATCCAAAACTATCTGTTCAAAACCAAATAAACAAATCAAAAATAGAGTCACTTATTCACTTCAAATACTTTCTTTCTTTTCAAAACTTGAGAATTTATACGGCGCGGTACCGAACAGTTGAACACAATGTTGGTGGCTTCCGTGCCTGCCTTGCGCTCCTGCGTTATATTACTTAATATGACTTTGGCAGAAATGTTGCCCCATGCACGCAATTGTAAACACAACTTTTTTATATATTTATCAGTCACAGCGCTCACAGCAGCCTTTCCTCTTCGGGTAAGTCGAGTAATTTAATGCCAAACGTAAATCTGGCATATCAAGCAGTCTAGCAAACACCGTTGCCATTCAACAGCGTGTGTGACAACATGTGCTATGTCCTAAACTTCAACTCAGTGTCCACTGACTTTCTGCTTAATGTGAAACTCATAACAAGTAGTGCATGTATGCATGTGTGCGTGTGAGCAGTTTTGTTTTTTTAAGTACCGGTTTGAGAACGGTTTTAGCACCGGAACCGTTTAAAAAGTACCGAGTAGGAACCGGTATCGGATAAAACCCAAACGATACCCAACCCTAGGAGACAGGGGAGGAGACAGGGGAGGAGGCAGGGGAGGAGACATTAAAGGAAAGAGTAGAGGAAGTAGTGGAAAAGACAATTGAGGGGGCACTGGAGGGGGCACTGCAGGAAACAGTGGAAAAAGCCAAAAGATTTTAGTGGAGCAGCCGCCTATTGGTGTACTTTTAAACACTCACTATTATTACTGCCCACGTTGTTCAAGTTTCCCTATAAGAATCATGTACACATGTCTAATTGAATATATGCTTGGTATGCTCGGGCCTGTATCTTTCCATGTTCATGGCCTAATATTAAATCAAATACTTTGCTGTCCAAAGTGTTATAAGTTGTTCTTCATCAGTATCGATTTCGGGAAGATATAAACTCGTCTTTTGGATCTGCACAATACATGTACATCATCATTTACGTAGTAAAACTTGTGGTTAGGGAGATTTGAGCAAGTAACTGATGTACTTATTCATGTTGATAGGTTTTAACACATTTCTTATGTTGTTCTCCCTTGTTTCAGGTCAGGCCATCAAACCACTTTGCTGGAGGCTGGGGAGCGTTGTTTTCCTTCTGTTTGACATCCATCACACCAAGCAGTGCCTCTCCACCTGGACTTTGTCCGGCATGCTGTGTCTAATGGACATGAGTCCTCATCTTTGAAGTTGTTGAGCACAACAGGTTTTATTTTTGCCAGTACTTGGGCTCTGGGAAAAATGGCTGGGACATAAAACCATGTTTGTTATTTTTTGATATAATGATGTTGATCAACAATTCTTCATATGTATTCATGAAGCTTCAAAAAATGATTTTGTCAGGTGATATGTGGGGTGGGGCATTTGTATTGTTTTTGTTGTGATTTAAAAAACTTGCATAGTATGACTTTGAGATGTTGTGTCATTAACTAAAAAAAATGCATTAACTGTACATTTACAGTGGCCTCCTTTTGTACACACTGTTTGGATGACAATGGGAAATCATTATAGATTATAGAAATATACCCATTTTATTATATAATTTAAAAATAGCATGGCCATGAGACACTACATAACTGAGTAATATTCAACCCAGCAATAGTTTATTTCACTCACTTGGTTGGGTCACAAGAACAAACCTGGATTCTGTGTTAAATGGTAAAACCCAGCACTTAGGTCAAACCATCCCAGCGCGTGGTCTGTCCCATGGTTACCCAGCGGTGGGGTTAAGGTTGGGTTCTTTTTTATGCCCAGTATATTTTTGAGTGTACACTTGCAGAAGGATTTTTAGCCAATAACCATTTCAAAATGTCTATTAAGAGGAGAACCCTATTACAAGCAGAATGGAAGGAATGATGATTTTAATAGTCTTAACATCTTTGCAACACAGCTACAATTAGAAAGTGTGGAAGCATAATTTAGACATAAATCAGACATTGAACATTGAAGTGGACAATGTTTTGTTCAATGTCCATCTGAGGTGGACATTGAACTAAACAGTTGACATTGATAAAAAAAAGTGAGTTTGCGCTTCAAATTCTGAAATTTGCACCCATAGGAAATTACTCCGTAATGGGTCATTTTTTTGGGCAAAAACTCCTGAATGACCTGGTACTGTAGAAGCATTTGTGATACAATGGCTTGTTTGCAATCATCCGATGGTGTGAAATTAATTGATTTTGTGTTGTATGGTAATGACCAATAGATAATGATTTATCAGTTAATCAATAAGTTTTTCAACAGGTGAAAAATCAATGAATCTGGTGGGTGAAAATAAGGGGTGTCCAACACACTGAGCTGATTTCTAACATAGGCTACGTGCGCACATACTGTAGGCCTATGTGAACAGAAACATTGACAGATTAGACACTACTTGTTATTAGAAACGATTAAAGGAAACTTCAAAGATAGATACTCAAATGAAAGTTCCTGAGAAAGTGTGTTGCCTTGTTTAGTCGCTCGCACACACACACACGCGCGCGCGCACGCACGCTAGCACGCACGCACACACACTGAGTCCACTACTCAACATTGTAGCCTACTTATGTAATAGCGGGGCTACAACTGTGATGTGCACATCATCAGTATTAAAAGACCAGAATCGAGGGCAGCTATTGCAGTTGGATGTCTGTTTTATCAAATGGAGGGATTATCATAAACCGATGACGCTAGAAAAGCCCAGGAAGGCGCAATAATGATATCTCAGTGCATAAGCACGTTGATAGATATGGCTACATTTTTTTAAAAAAAGTGTAAAACGATGTATTTGGCTGATTTCATTTTCAACTTCATGATGGATTTCGAGGATATCGGAGACGACAGCTAGACTTTGTATTTATCACATCTTTCTACTCGGAGCTTTGCAGGCGAGGCAGCTATGACGCGTCATCAGCCAGCAGTCACTTTGAGTTTAGTGTGAGAATGTCAGGAGCCGCGAGACGGACGCGGGCTTATAAACCCAACTGGGCTTTCTGTTCTGCGCACTATTTCAGCCCCAGACTGTTAAATGACGAATAAGCTCATATCTGTAGTAGATCAAAACCGAAACAGCTACTGTCACGCTCAAATGACGCGGGACGAGTTGAATGCGTACTCGTCACTGATCCAGCAGAGACATTGATCTAATCCCAGTCATTAACCCAGAATAGTAGAAATGGATCAAACCATAGAGAAGCCGAGGGGGGCATAGCAATTCGATATTAAAATGGAAATAATTCTGCAACAATACATCGTATAGCCTACCGATGATATCAACCAGTCTTGGAATGTTGCTCTGCGTTACAGTGAGAATAAAAGTCCCCTTGTTTGGTTTCTCATCATTGTTTGGTTTTCAAAATGTCTAATTCCATTAAATTGCAATGTTGGGGACATTATTATTGATTTGGTCAATTGAATGGAGGCTAGAAAGACAACCGCTATACCTCCAAAAACTGCATTTGCCCATGACAGTACAAATACAGTACAGAGGTACAGTACAAATACCAATGTTGAATACAAATCAACCACATCTCAGTGAAGCATCCTACTTTTGGATAAAGCAGATAAACACATGCAAGTTCCTTAACAAGCCATTTCTCATGAACAGTTCACATCAACGACATATTCCCCAAAGGCAGAAGTTAGTCCGCATGCACAGTGCACTTCAGTCACACTCACCTGCGTTCCGCAGCTTCTTGTTCCGATACACCGAAAAAATTACCAAAAGATTGCCCAAGATGTCAACAACGATGGTGAATATGAGGAAGCAGCCCAAAGTTGTAGTGACCCACGGTGGGCGATTCAGTGCGTGGCCATTGGGGTCCTGAGAGCTGTTCAGATGAGACCCATTTATAACCATTGTATATATTACGCGGAATTTACGCGGAACTCACTCAGTAAAACTAACAATCTGCGCGTGAAAAACCAACAAATTATGACATAAACTATATGGTGGAGACACCGGGGATGTGTTCTCCGGCATCGCTCATCTACCCTTCTTGGACTATTTGAGAGATGCTCCTGCGTTGGATCTGCGCGAAATAACTTCTGCCTCTCTCTCTGCGTCTTTACCATAAGCGTCTGTACTTTTGCAGAGTGCGCTAGCCATCACTTTGTTTGGTATGTATGGGACATTGAAGCTACGATTTTCCACCCCTCCAACATGTGATTAAGTACCCGGAGACGAGGAGGTTCTACTCTGGCAAATACTGTCGCTTGGTGGCGGAGACGCGTAGGGCGCATGGAACAACAAGCCTACCGCGCGTTCTCTCAACGCACGTTTGTTCATTCAAGGATTATGCTGAACTTGTGATATAACTTACTAGTCATAGGCACGCATTTTATTACTAACGTTCATTTACATTATAGGCTATGTGTTTATTTATGTTTTTTTTCACTTGTCACTTTGTAGGAAAGAGCCTCATTTAAATGTAGGCCTAAGCTTGATCGATGTAATCAAATTCGAAAAAATTCGATCATTTTATTCGCACATTTCCCCAAACAGGCTAGAGAGCATCCTTTGTTTAAGTTTCAGAAGAGGACAAGGATGGATGATCCATTTTCGTTTAACATTCGAGATTCGAACTTTTCCCTGTTCAAAACACATCTTTGAGGATTGATTTCTTCAGGATAAGTCTCGTTGTAGAGACTGGACATTTGGCGATAGACCCACTCTTAGTTTGTTGGTAGGATTTGGATGATATATTGCAAATAAACAGCCTTGCATGTCGAGCTGTGATGCGCTTTCCCTTTGGATGTTTAGGGATCAATTGTATGGTAATCACTATCACTCCCTTTTATTTTCACAACCACACAAACAAGATGTCTATACTACCATCAATAACAATAATATCAGATTGCAGTTTTATATATATTATATATATATATTTTATATATTGCTGCGTTCACTTTTAGCACATTTGTGTTTTGCAATGGGAAAAATAACTCGAATATCGAATATCAACCCCCCCTTGATAGACAATGGATAATTCGCTATTGTTAACATAGCCCGCGGTATCTAGGTCAGCAGTGAAGGAGAAGAAGGGGTGGGCTAACAGAAAGTGACGCCAACAGCACCCCCCCAACCCCCCACAAGGAGCGCACATATAAAACCTCGCTAGCCTCTTAGTCGTTGGGCAGATCTGTAAGTGAAATACAAATCATGTTTCTTAAATAGCAGTTCCCCTCTTAGGAAATTTGGCTTAAAAACGATTAAACGCTCCTCTTTTCCACACATAATTGACCGTTATGAAAAGAAAAGTATAGACCATTACCATATCTGATCATTGAATAACAGGATTAATAACAATGACACACACACACACACATTCCCACAAATATCAGATGCATACTCTCCTCCTGTAGGGAGGGGCGGGGTCAACAATGCGATTGAGTGCCTCTATGCTGGAGGGCAGGGGCGCTCCCCCTACCTTCATGTCACTACCGTTCTGAGCCCCAGGAGATCCACGTGAAGGTGTTGGAGATGAGGCTGGAGCAGCCGGTTAATATAAGGGGAGGGGCGGGGGTAAGTGGAGATGAGTCATCTACCTCGTTCATGGCCCATCCAACAACCTTCTCGCTGCTCATTGCACACGACCACTTACCAGAAAGATTGGGTGGGTGGGGAGTGGGTGTGGAGAAGAGGGCTAGGGGGGGTTCTTTACCTCAGTTATCGACCCAGTAGC
>OOFH01075707.1:0-12496 GCA_900323355.1 Merlangius merlangus | reverse complement strand
CTAAGCCGATTCGTTGAATATTTCTAAATTCCAACCAGTGCACGTCTCGTTATTCTCATACATTTGGATTATCGAATTAAAACCTTGTTCATCATAACTACTACCAGAATGGGACCAAAGAAGATGATCTCCCAGAGTAAGGCCAGGAGGGGTAGATCCATGGGTGCCAGGGAAGCCTCCACCTCATCTCCATTACCCAGAGGGCCGAGCCTAGCAGCATCTCCCAATCCACCACCTGCATCACCAGCTAGCTCTGAGTCTGAGCAGCCTGAGGCCACTCACAAGGCCGATGTGCCAACCAAGACGTATATAAAGACGTTAAAACACGATAAAGCGCGGAAGATTAACGAATATAGCCGATGTACTCCAGGGAAACTCCCGAACGACTTGCGATGTCTTACGTTATACTCCCGTTCTATTCCCGATTATAGCCGATTAGCCCATAAAAACACCTGGTAGCCGATTCTACCCCGATAGACCCAAAATTAACAAACATGTTCGTTCTTTGCCGATGTTGCCCGTTGTTGCCCGATCATTGAGCATTTCTTCCCGTTTCTTCCCGTTGTCTAACGATGTTCCCGGGAAGAGTAACGGTGTTTCCCGATGCAACCACACTATTTCCCGATGTTATAACGATAGCTGCTGATTTAGCCATCGGGCACCATCGGGGCCCACTATCGGGTAGGTGTAAACAGGGCATAACACTGATCTTTCTTTATTTCATTTTCATGTCTCTAACCACTTCTTATTTTACTTTCGCCCCCTCCCTCAAACTGCCAAACCTTCTCCCCATACTGTCCCCAGCAGCCCCAGCCTTCTCCTCTGTCTCCCTCTTCTACACATAGGGCCCTATCTTGCCCACAGCGCAATTTACTTTACACCGACGCATGTGTCGTTGCTAGTTTACATCCGGCGCAAAGCTGATTTCCCCCATCGAACTCGTGCCACTAAACGTGCGCCCTGAGAGGCATGTCGGCGAAAAGCAGAGGCGTGTTACGGTGCAAATGATACATCGTGCTATCTTACAGATCGATAAAGCAGTTGCGCAACTGACCGACAAATACCTGGTCTAAGTGCACTAGCGGATTGCGCAGTTGGTGTTGCTATTTTTACGTAGGCCTCCCATGGCAGGTCGGAACTGCATCATGAGCTTACACACCAGAAGGCTATACTCAGCACAAACATGCAAACACTTATTGAACCTAATTGAAATATTATGATGATGTGGATTGTGGAAACATTTTTTTCCACATGGGCTGCATGAATGAACACTATAATAATAATATAGTAGTGTGGTGACCCACAACGACAATGATTATACTTTCACCAAAGGATTTTACCTTTTAGGGAAAAGGGTTTTGGGATTACAGTTCCGGTTTACGGCAGTTACGTTTTACGGCAGTTACGTTTTACGGTAGTTACGTTCTGAACTCATGCTGGAGTAACACGTGTTTATTTTAAGTGGAGAGTAAAGCCGACTCGACCCATCTCCGTCTCTTGTCTCATCCTTTACCGCACTCCACAGTAGGCTATATCCCAGCCTTCCAAAACAAAATCTCGTTTAAGGGTAAATGATAACGTTATTATTGAAACGTAAAAAATTATTTAAATTATTTGGGAAAGAACCGCTGATATAGCGGTAATAAGTTGTATTAAAATCAATGCATCTGCAAACACTGTATGTAATGTATTTGATTTACTCCAATGGTGACGTCTGTTCTGTCCCAATGCATTACCCGTAGCGTCGCATGTAGGCCTATCTCTTTCGAGAGCTCCTTCTTATCTCTTTAAAAAACTAATGATATATTATTTTGCACTACGGACGCTTCATATCAAGTTCAATTCACACACCTGAGTAAAGCATATAAACGGAGATGAACTCCCGGAAAGTTGGAAATAAATTGGCAGATTCTGAGTTTGCGGTTCAATAGATCATCAGTGAAACATCGTTGCAACACAATTGAGTGTAGTAACCCAGGGAATCAGCTACAACATTGTTTTCATCCAAACGAGCCGTCTTTAAGGAACGGTGAATTGTATTGGCTTTCAACTGCGAGCTTAGTCTGCAAAGTGCAAAACTGAAAAAAGACCACAATGGTCAAATTGCAATAGCGTCGCCATTATTGACACTAGAGCCCAAAAACTTCTTCCATAGAGGTATGGCCTCTTTATGGTCCTACTACAACCTTTAGTTCTGAAAAATATATCTCTTCTTATTTTTGACGATTTTTTATTTAGTAACAATTTCTGTAGCGTCGCAATTATTGTCTCTAGAGCCGCAAAACATGTTGAATAGAGGCATGGCCTCTTTATGGTCCTACTACAACCTTTGTGATGGGCAGAGGGGAGGGAGTGGGAAGACGCATTGGTTTGAGGCCCAGACCTTTTTCGTTTGTTGTAGTATTTGCGTTGTGATTTTACTGTATAGGGTGGTTGTTGGTATAATATATTTTTTGTTAAATAAATGTAAAGAATGGTTTTAAAGAGTATACTTGTAATTTGTTCAATCTCTCCATATTTCCCCTGCTCATTACTGTGCACAAATGTACTGTATGTATGTTGCCGGCCAGGCCCGGTTCCAGAACAGAATGCCTTGGGGTGCATCTGAGATTACAGGGGGTGCACCAGTACTATACAAACCAGCTACCCAGCTTCAGTTCAGACTTCGCTTTTTTACACACAGGCCTTTCTACCATAGACAAGCACTTCTGCGTAGTTCTACTGACATGTTGAGACAACAAACAATTACTGTGCTTAAAAGATGGTATCATATCATGTCTTGTGATGTGGAGAACATTTCAGCTGCAACATTTGCTTATTGATATCTTAGATAGCTTTGAATATGAGATAGGTTTTTGATATGTGTGATGTGTCAGTTGTAAAAAAGAACAGAATTCTACACTAAAAAAAAAACATGGGACTGCAATTCAAAAATAACGTTTATTTTTTATAAATTGGGGCAGGATATTTGACATAACAAATAATTTTACATTGCCACTTAAAAATAAAACAGATTTTAGCTGAACACACTTTCAGACTTTTAACTTTGTCCAAAAAGTAATCAGTATAATTCTTAAAGTTAACATAACAGTAAATAAATACAATAAAAAGAAATATGGGTTCTTATGAACATAATACATTTAATGCATTAATAAAAGAAGCTGTTGTTGACATATATGAACAAATAATTTTACAATGTCATTCAAATTGTAACAACTACCAGTATGTAGACATCAGGCTGTCAGCAGCCATTTTCTCAAACTGTCCCAGGTTCCAAGACAGGGGCACACTTGATCCACCAGGGGGCACAGGATCCTTGTTGGACAGTCAAAAGTCAAAGGTTAAACTATGTACATAACAAATTGTACATTATTATATTTAATACAAACGAGGTATTCCCCCCTCAGTAGAATAAAATGACTAACATTACCCAACAACTATAGCAGTGTAGGATACATAATCATGTTAAAATAAACATAATACTTGATACAATAAAATCTGAAATGTGATTACAAAAAATATTTCTTACCCTCAGAAGAGCTGCAGCCTCCTTGAAGCTGTGCTGAATCTTCTTAGCAGTGTCTCTTTCCACTCTCCAGTTAACTTCTTGGTGAGGTCCTTCTCCACAGCAATCTGGATGAGACAGGCTTTTCTTTTGTGGAGCATGCTCCTTCTGTGTTCACTGAACACATTTTTGAGAGTTGAAAATGAATTTTCACATGTTGCAGTTGATGCACCGAAGGTAAGGCTCAGCTTGAGTGTTTTTAGCACAGTAGGCATGGCTGCTAGAGGCTCACAGTATCGTATCAAAATGTCCTGTGTAGTCCAGTTGTCATTTGATTTGGCCATTTCGTCCTGCAGAAACTGCTGTGCTACAGCAAACTCAGCTTCCTTCATCTCTGTGCCTGTTAGGTCAAGCAGTGGTCTCACTTTGTTTGTGTTCAGGAAATCTTCACTCCCTGGGTGTAAGGTGCACAGGGCCTGCACCAGTTGGCTGTTTCTTACGCTGAATCTTGCTTTAATCTCTCCCACTACAGCATCCAAAGTACTGAAATACAGTCTTTTACACCCAGTCCTCTCTTCCGCTTCCTTTTGACGGTGACCAACTGTGGTGTCCACCACATAGTCACTCAAGTGGCTCAAATTTCTTGGTCGTTTCTGTGGGGGTGCTGCTGCAGGAGGTTCTGAGGTCTGTCTGTCTTGAGAGAATTTCTCCCAAAATGTGTCAAACTGAGTATCACATCTCAGCTTCTCAACACACGCCAAGGCACTTTGGACCAGTCTGACACCAGTGTAGAGGTCTGTGGATTTGGCTTGGAGTGCAGTGTTGGGAGGATCAAGCAAACTCAATATTTGATGCGTCATGCAGGCAATGAAAAGGAAGCTGGGCTGGGTAATGGCCTTCAAAAGCCCTGTGGCCTCCATTCGCACCTCTGCTGCACTGGTTTGGGTGCTTTCGATCCCACGAAGCAAGTGGACAATGTTGTCAATGGATTTCAGGATCACTGTCACTGTGGCCAGGTGGCCTGTCCACCGTTACTCGAGCAACCTCTTCAACTTCTCTCCTGTCTTCCATCAACCTTTAATGTGTACCAAGCCTCTCCTATATCTTTCACTATTTCCTCTGTGATGATTGTACTCATGATTTCAATAATGTCATTTTGTATGTGATGTGTGTATGTGGCATTCGCAGGGATGGTGCTAAAAATCCTAGCAAGGTCCTTGTCCTTTTTAAGGGTGTAGTCCATCAATGCAAGAAAAATGCCACTGCCCACCTCACCTCTTGCATCCAAAGCATCATCTGAGCCACGAAAAGGCAGCTGGTTTAAAGCTATAAATTGAATGATGTCAACAATAGCTGCTACATAGGTGCGGTTCCTCTCCAGTTGTGCTGTATTTACAAGTGTGGAGATCTCTGTACCAGTCACACTCCTTGTACGCCTCTCCTTCCACAATGCCACTGACTTCATGTGCTCTTTGCTGGACTCGTGCCTTCCCAGCCCCTTTCCACGTACAAGAGCATGGCGCCAGTTGTTGTAGCCAGTCATGGTGAAAGCATCGGTGCTGTTTTTATTTGACCCAAAGTTTCTGCAGGCATAGCAGAAAATTGAATCTTTCTCACACGAATACTCTAGCCATTCTCTAGCAGCAAACCACGAGCTGCAAAAGGACCGCTTTACCCCACTGTACAGGCGAGTCGGATATGTTTTAAGAAATACCTGGGTAGGCTGTGTTGATCCGAGATCCCCTGGCACTTGCGGGCCGCCAACGGGTGGCAGTGTCGAAGCCGAAGGCTGCTTGTCCGGGAGTGAGGGCGGCGCCGGCAAAGGCAGCGAGTCGGGCAGGATTGAGCTGGCGTTGCTAGTGCTAGCCTCCACAACGGTTATAGCGCTGACGTTGACAGAAGCCAAAGTAACGTCAACTGTTCCGGCTGCCGCGTGACCCACATTGTCTCCATCCTCCTCCCTGCTCCGGTTAATGTCTTCTGCTGTGTTCTTTTTTAGCCATTTTCGGATATCCATTCCTAAATGGATATCCAACGGATATATAACTGTTGCTGCCGAAGAAGTTCAACGTCACTACCGTGCGCGCCATAGATATACTATGGGTGCGTGCATTTTGCAAACGACGCCGGCATGACACACGATGCCGGCCGGCGGCCAATCATATAGAGCGACAACATTGCGACCTCGAGTGTGATATTGCTTTATACAACAGTATAAAGCAAAATATATACTAGTAAAATGTACTGTTAATAATAATAATTGACAATAGATTGTGATTTGTTTGTTTATTTAATCATATAAACTAATGAAATTGCTTCCGGCAACAAAAATAGATTCCCACTGAGCGGACTGTTGCCAAGCAACATATAAACAAAACACCATACATAAATGCGGAGCGATTTTGTCAGTTTGTTGAACAGTCAGAGTGATGTCGGATGCACGTCTCAACGGTATTTAATGGAAATAGTCACAAGTTTCATTACAATTTGTTTTGTGAGCAAGTATTTTATTATTTTTATCATATTTATAAAAAAAAAAATCTTTTTTATTTTTTTTCAATTGAGGGTGCAAACAATTTTTTTGGGGGTGCAATGCATGCTTATGCACCCCCGTAGAACCGGGCCTGTTGCCGGCCGACACATAGAAACCTCCCGGCAGAGTGCGCTTTGAGAGCGCACATAAAAAAACTTTTCACCTCTGCTGCTGCAACTCCATCCTAGGGGAAACACTGCATTATCTGTAATGCAGCATTTACGCATGCGCAGAGCAATAAAGCTAGAGTTGGCTCCAAGTCTAAAGCGTGTTATGTTGACCGTTATATCTTACACCTACAGCAAACACATATTTTCTTGTCACAGACATTGTGTACAAGCCTATAACTTTTAGGATTGATGAGTATTTGATCGTGAGAAAAGATTGTTTAACCGCGAGTGAGAGTTAAATGAATGAATGAATGCGGCTGCGCGGGTGTAAAAGAATGAATGAACGTGGGCGCACACGTGTGCATCCATCTGTTTAAACACACGCAAACTCAACACGTAACACATAATACAGTCCATGGCAATGTATATTAACAGGAAAACACATGCCTATTAGGAACACAAGTCGATAACGATAATGTATACAATACTGGTAAACAATGATGGCCGCATATCATTAAATAGACCCACAGTTGCGGCCACAGGACCGCATATCATACGTGTGTGTTGAGTTTTATCAGCAGAGTGGTGCTGCTGACGATGCGTAGGAAGGAGGCTGACGACTTCTCTCATTATAGAACATTTATTTTAGAACAATGAAATGCGGCCATCTGTCGGTTGGGTTGAGCGCGAACTGACTGGAATATGAAAAACGTCCCGCATAAAAATGTCCATGTACGGGAAGTCCAATAGGTCACAATACAATACATGAACATTCATTACATTCATTATTGTGTGTGCTCTTGCGCCCTCTTGTGTCGCTAAGAGTAAACAATATTTACAGTCATGTAACCTGAGAACATAAAAAATAGGCTTACAACATGACGATTCCATGTGTGAATTAGGCTATATTATTTGGCCATAAACTGAGCCATTTGAAGTTTAAAATTCATGTGGTCATGCATCTGTCTCATCGGAGACTGCAAGCACGCTGTCAAAATATCAACTTGTCAGGTTCAAATGTGCTCATGGCTCTTAAAGGGGATGAGAGATGGCACTCTCATTGGTCTATTGCACGTTACGCCCAAACCACACCTACGGGTAATTAGGCTACTTCAGGGCAACCCTTTTTGCTTTTTTAGATTTGCGTTGGGAGTATCATTTGTCCGCCGGTATATAGGAACAGCGCCAGAGACCCGTCCACAAAGCTACTTCCGGTTTGCGCTTCTCACTTGCGTTTCAAGACTGTTAAAATAAGGCCCAATAGTGTCCCTATCAGCCCCTGCCTTCACTCTCTGTCTCCCTCTACTGTCGCCTCATCTGTCCTGTCAGCTCTCCCCTCACCTGAGTCTTCCTCACTAACGCCTCCCAAATCTGCCACAGATACTCTCCTTTCAAATTTGTCCTATCCTCTGGACTCCCTCTTTTCTGCCTCCTTATCTGTAGCTAAAGTTGTTTCTTTCAATCTTAAATTCAATCTTCCATCTCTAATCCCAGAAAACTTTCACACTCAACCCATCAGATGCAAGGAATTACAACCTTTATCTCATCCATCATTAATTTCAAAATATTTGAGGTTGCAGGCTTATCTGCATACCTCCCCCAGATCAACCTCCTGGGCCCGGTTTCCCGATAACATCCACTGTTAGCGCGCTACGGAGACTCCTATGTTTAGACTTTTCAAAGTTGTTTACCTCTAGCATAGTTCCCGAATGGTCTCTTAGGAGTCTTCTTAGGAAGCACGAATAAAACATTGCTTGAAAATTAAAATCCTTCTAGTAGGCCTAAAAATGTATTTAACCATGGGCGAACATGGCATAGCCTACAATGATTTAAAAAATATATTGAACATATAGAAACAGTGGAGGAGATTGAGGCGAATCACATCTGTCGCAGCCGTTCAAATGAGGCTATTGATTTTCTGTTTACAAAGGTGTCTGTCTTGTTTTTAAATGAAAGCTACATTTTGAATAGTTTATCTAGCATATTATATAATACTGTTTATTCGGAGACTGCTTTGCTTTTTGCTAACTGTCTGTGTGCGGGCTTTGCGCACTGTCAAAGGAAAGAGGCGGTGGTTGAAAAAAGTCTTACGACCGATTATTAAGTTCACTCGTTGCTTATAATGGTTTATTCGTTTCCCAGTATCATCTTTTTGACAGAGATGTTATCCTCTATTTCCTGCCCAAGGACTATAGATGAAAATTAGCTTATAGCTAACTCTACTGCTAATGAGCTGTGCATTGTCCCTGCTAAATAAACAAATAAATACATTTCCGACAGTTTTGTTAATTTTTTTATTGTAAAATAAATAAAATAATTTTTTGAAGTTGCGAGTTTTTGAAATGATTGGAAGCGAGTTGAGCTGACCTCGCTTGCTGTACCGTATATGTACTGTCCTGTATTGGTGAAACAACACTGCCAATGTGGCAGTTCCATGCGCAACAGGGATTTCTAAAGGTTACTGTACAGTGGCGGCGACTAGCGTCAGGAGCTGAAACATCGCTACGGTAGAGCTAAGAATGTTCTACGGATATTTGTAGCAAAGAACGTTTCGGGAAACACGCAAGATGTTAAGGTGGAACTTAGTAGAGGTTACGAATGACGTAGCGTTAAGAAGGCTTTAAGAAGGTTTCTGGAAACCGGGCCCTGGCCCGTTATCTTGATTGAAGTAAGGCAGCTCAATTTAGACTATCCTCATGCATCACACAAAATCTTTACCCCTTCTCCTCCGTAGTCTTTCTGCTACACCGATGACACACTAATTCTGTATTTTTCACAGCCTGAAACCCAGATAGCAGCACCAATCTTGGCTTGTCTGGCCCACTTCTCTCAGTGAAGGTTGACACACCTCCAGAAGCTCAATCTGTGCAAGACTGAGCTGCTCATCCTATGGGTTCAAATATTGACAACTCTGTTGTGCCTGCACTTCAGACAGCAAGGAACCTAGCCATGACACTGGATGACCAGCTGTCCATTGCTACATATACAGTATATAGGAACGGGGTCCGTTCCGAACCAACAAGGCCACACAGGTTTCGGTCCAGGCTCTTGTCATCTCACATCTAGATAAATGCCACTCCCTACGGTCTGATCTGCATGTGCCATTCGTTCTCTGCATCCCATCAAGAATGCAGCAACTCGGCTGGTCTCTTCGACTTACCCAAGTTCTCCATTTTTACACAAATCCTCTGCACCCTGCACTGGCTACTGTTGGCTGCTCAAATCCAATTCAAGTCACTGGTGCTTGCCTACCATGCTTTGAACTGCCTGGCCCATTCTACATCCAGGCCATTATCAAACCATACACCCCTGCCAGTCCACTTTGCTCTATGACTACTACTCGCTCACTACCCTAGCTGCCACTCAACAAAATCTTGATTATTTACTTATTACATTCCCTCACAAATCTGTTCAAGTGCATCATATGCAGTTTAAAACTAAATTTATGATAATAATATTATTATTAGAAAGAAAAGTTGTCTTTATATTTGCATGATTTTTGCAATTTCTTTGCTGTATCTTCATTGCTAAAGGCACTAATTGTAAGGCACTGTCAGCTAAATAAAGGAAATAGGATACTGAATATTACATTACATTACTGCTCCATAGTGAACACATTCACTTATTTAAGGGCAAATGTCATGAAGTTAAGTGTGTGTGTGTGTGTGTGTGTGTGTGTGTGTGTGTGTGTGTGTGTGTGTGTGTGTGTGTGTGTGTGTGTGTGTGTGTGTGTGTGTGTGTGTGTGTGTGTGTGTGCGTGCGTGCGTGCGTGCGTGCGTGTGTAGCTTGTCTGGCTGCCTGGTCACACAGGAAGGCTGTGCTTCTCTGGCCTCAGCTCTGAGCTCTAACCCCTCCCATCTGAGAGAGCTGGACCTGAGCTACAATCACCCAGGAGACTCTGGAGCTGCGCTGCTCTCTGCTGGACGGGAGGATCCAAGCTGGAGACTGGACACTCTCAGGTATGCAGAGGACAGCTAACCACTCCGGGACAATGTCTCCTACAAGGATTAAACCAGCTGCTAGATTAAGTGGTTTGAATAGACAGCTGTAACTCATGTTGTGTAGAAAGTGATGAGAGCAGATGATTAAGGTGAATGTTTCAACATGCTGCTCTCTCTTGGTTTCCCCCCCAGTGTGGAGCACGGTGGAGTGTGGAGGCTGAAACCAGCTCCACAGAAGTGTAAGTGTCTGTTTAGTTTGATTCATCACAAGTTCACACACTTACTATAGAGATGGAAAGTCCATCCACACAGCAGGGATGACGTTTTGTTATTATTCGTAGACATAATCATATAATAATCATGTTATTAATAGTAATAGTATATACTATGCGTGAACCTACTAAGATGGTGCAATTTGATTGGTTTGCTATCTCGGGATATTGGGCAATATCCCATGATTGAGATCTTAAACTCGGAATATTGTTTTATAATGGGGAGCGCTCGTGACGGTCGTCTCGTCAGACTAATAAAAACAAACAAACCGCTAATAAAAACAAATAAATCCCGGCAAAAAGTCTTAAGTGTTATACTTGGAGTATATACTAATAAACTACATGTATAACACTTATCTCTGTATTTTATATTCTATTATAAAAACGTAGGTATTATTGTTGTTATTTTATCATTTAGGTGAATAAATAATGATATACACACTCACATACACAGAAACATCTCCTCTGTACACTGCTGATACCAACACTATTTGATGACCTCATCAGTTTCTGTGTTCAGCGGCCCAATTTTGTCTTGTTCTCCCCTCAGATGCCTTTGAACTCACACTGGACCCAGACACAGCCGACAAACGACTCTCTCTGTCTGAGGGAAACACAAAGGTGATGCAGGTTAAAGAGAAGTGGTGTCCCAGCCAAACCACGAGACTTCGCTCCCACTGCCAGGTGTTGTGTAAAGAGGGTCTGACTGGCCGCTGTTACTGGGAGGTAGAGTGGGAAGGATGTGTTGCTATAGGACTGACATACAGAGGAAGACAAAGGAGGGGAGGGGATGGTGGCAACTGGCTTGGATGGAACAACAAGTCCTGGAGTCTTCTTTGTTATGATGGTGGTTACTCTGTCCGGTACAACGATTGTATAACAGTCATGAATCTCAACTCCGTTGGCTCTAACAGAGTAGGAGTGTATCTGGACCGGCCTGCTGGCTCTCTGTCCTTCTACAGAGTCGGAGGGACCTCAGACACACTGACACACATCCACACCTTCCAGTCCACCTTCACTCAGGAGGACCTCCTCCCTGCATTTGGATTAGGGGGAGGTGCCTCATTGTCTCTGTGTCTGTCATAGTCTCTCTCCCTCTCTAGCTCCACAACCTCTCTCTCTCTCTCACGCGTTGATGAGAGTTGAGTTGAAGAGGGGTTCCAAAGTCTTGGAACTCAGTACCAAGCGAGATAAGAGAGTGGAACCCCTTTGCTGGTTTTAAATGTAAGATGAAATCGTGGCTGAAATTGACCCAAGCATGTACCCATCATGCATAGACTGTTGTCTTAATGTTGTGATGCCCTGTTTTCTTGTTGTGCTGTTGTTGTTGTTGTTGTTGTTGTTGTTGTTGTTGTTGTGGTGTCCTAATGTTGTGATTTGTGTTCTGTTGTTGTTGTGTTTTACTGTTGTAAAATTGTGTGTTATTGTTTTTATACTTCAGTGGTAGGTTTCCCTTTTGACAGAGATGTTATCCTCTGTTTCCTGCCCAGGGACTATAGATGAAAATGAGCTTATAGCTAACTCTGGTACTGCTAATGAGCATTGTCCCTGCTAAATAAACAAATAAACAAATAAATAAATAAACCAGATTTAATGCAGATGTAACAATATATTCAAGTGGTTTATGGGAAAAGCTATTGATCCTGTTTTGAATGACTTTAAATTGAGTATTGATTCCTTGTGTTCTGTTGGGAACACAGCAGCAGAAAATGTTCAATTATTAAAGATATTGGAACACCTGTTCATGATCAGTAATGTCTACTGCTTCGATTGTTTTAGTCCATGTGTTTATCGTGTACTAAGGGACTCTTTTTCTGTTGTACTGATTCATAAAGCATAATGGTAATAACCAACTCAGTGGGTCAACTGAATGTTCTTGTGTGTTAATACTATATAATAATAAGTGCCTTATGTACGTGTCTGATAAATGAGTCAATAGTAAAATGTGAGGCCCATTATAAAGCCATGCTTTAGGACTCTGTTATTGCATGTGGAGCCACTAGGGGGCGTGTTTGGAATGGCTGCCTTTGGCGCTCATCTGGCTGCGTGATTTATTTGTGAAAAGGGTTTTTGTGTGTGTGTGTGTGTGTGTGTGTGTGTGTGTGTGTGTGTGTGTGTGTGCGTGTGTGCGTGTG
>OOFH01075704.1:0-17644 GCA_900323355.1 Merlangius merlangus | reverse complement strand
TAGAGGAGGATGAAAGGGGGAGGAAAAGCCTTCATTACGCAGCACATAATGCTCACATGGAAGAAAGGGAGCGTGCGGACTGGCTGTTTGTTTGTGATAGGAGAATGGACGAGGCTCTCTGACGCCCAGGGTGCTTTCTGCACTCAGGGCTAACGCTCAGCCATACAGATTGCAGCCATTAGGGAGAGTGGTAGGGGCCTCGGAGGTGGCGAACAGACCTAAGCTTTTAAGAGACAACAAACACCGTCTGGCTGTCGCCATCGTCGGCTTCGGTGTTCAAGGCGAGGATATATGGCTGGGCTCTCTCATCAAACATATGCCGTATAAAATCAGTTTGAATCCCCTTATCCGCCTCCCCTCCCCACCTACTTTTTAATTTGTTTATCCTGGTCTCCGATAGCGAGTCGCTCAGGGCTGTTTTTTTTCTGCTGTCGCAACCAAAACATGACGTCCAACTTGTGGAAGCGAACGGGAAGGGAAAACAGGTTGAAGATAACAACTTTAGGGAGGAATAAAGCGCTCCCAGGCAAATCTGATGGTAATTAATACAATCCCCCTGTGTGCTGGGGTTTACCCTCCCGAGAAGGAGGGAAAAAAATGATGAAGAAAGGTAGCTACTCACGGGAATACATTTGTTGTGTCTCAGTGGTGAAGCACTGGGATCTGTATAAAGCTCGACAGAGTGAGTCACTCTGGACCCACAACCTGTCACGCGTTCCCCGTGAGATGTTATGGGCTCTGGGTTCCAAACTCCTGAAGAACCTGCAGTTAACTGCTAAAGTGATGCCAGCGCGCCACGCCGCCACCGCGAAGACCAGCCGAGGTCTGTTGAGTTCCGAGTACACACCAGGCGGCATTTACTGTAAAGGTCAGAGACCGAGGGGGATATTAAACGGACAGCATTTCCCCGCCGAAGAGGGTCTTTTGCTTTGGCAAATATTCTAGAGAGCTGGGTTTTTCATATTCATTTCATGGAACATTGGATTTGGAACCGCTTTTCTCCCCGGGAATTTAGAAGAGCTCATATCTTTTTTTTTATTATTATTATTCCTCCATTGCAAATGCTCTTTTGTTGTCATGGAAGGAGATGTGTCTAATGGCAGCCATTGGCAATTTTATAGCCATGTCCTCCGTATGGTATTATTGCTTTTACTTTTGTTTTTTCTACCTCAAGCGTCATATCTTTATTTTAGATTTTTATTAAAAAAAGAAAAGGCTAAACAGGCAGAGATATTAAGGAAGGAATAAAATGTTGGCAATTCAATGGGGAATTAAGTAATGTATTTATTTCCTCCCCTACAAAACAGCTTGTCTGCCACCAAGCAGACTTATGAATCCACTGCTCTTGTGACAACAGCAAGAGCTGACATTAGGTCTGCTTTAATGTTACCAGTTTATCAACGGCTATCACTTTTTTATTTCCAGGATGAAATCCCTGAGACTTTATTACACTTGTGTGTTGACTGTGTTCAGATCCCACTATGACAACCAGGTAGTCGTGCAATTGTGTAATTTGATAAACTGCTTTTTCAAAAGGTCAACCGACCGCAGGAAAAAAGCCTGAGCTCTGAGAGCTGGCAGGGTGCCAGGTTGAAGTATATTACGGCTGCCATAAACTGTCACAAGCATTTTTGTTCCCGCAGTTTTGATTGTGCTTTTTCCTGGATCCAAGGGACATTTCCTTCATCAAAAAAAACACACCTCACCCTCTGTGCGCTCCCATAATGCAATGCTTCCTGACTTGTGGGTGTAGCTGAATGGGGACATCACCGGGAGCAGCAAGTGGTCACACAGCAATACCACTGGGTTTAATCATTTACAAAATCTCCTCTTTGATTATTAGTCATTCCAGCACACTGGCGAATATAACTGCTTATAAATCCTACTTTATTAACTACTCACAGTGGGCCTTTACTGCAAAACACCTCGGAAATTATTTTAATCTCGAATAATTTAAAGTCTTGGCTCAACAACATTTCACAAAAAAATATTAGAATTTTTTAGGCTTTTAATTATTGACTTTTTTTGAAGCCTTTCTGTGAAGCTTAGGATTCTCTGGTCATCTGCAGAATATTTAGTGGTGTAATGGTGGTTTAACAGTCTTGGAGACACAGATTCGAGATGTGTACTGTGGCGAAAATGTCCACAGTGCTGCACCGGGGCCCCCAGCCGGTAGGCCCTCCCAGCCGGTAGACCCTCCCAGGACGCTTGCCCATAGCCCCAATTTCCATATGAACTCCTCTGTGCATTCAGTGAAGCAAGCCTATAATTCCCGCTTCACACCCCAATCAGTGAATGTTACAGTTTTGTATGCCTGTAAGTCATGCGATGCAATTAATTTATAGCACTTCAAGCTAAGTATAATTTAGCAGATGGATATTAGTTTTCAATTTAATTTTTAAAAATATGTTAAACGACATTATAAGTCTACTTGGACTATAAATTATCAAAAAAAGTTATTCACAATCATTGAAAACCTTTCATTCATAACATAATGATTGCATTAATAATATGTAATTATTGTATGATGGAGATATAGGCCTATAATTACAGCCATATAAATACAAAGCCTTTAAAAATGTGATAAAGCAGTATGGCTGTGTTCAATTCACAAAGACTCACAGCTCCAAAGATGTAGCTTGTTATTTTCAATCTTCAAGATTTTGGTTTGAAAGGCCTCCCTACACAAAGAATACTCACAAAAATAACAGAGGAAGATGTGACAAGTAAGGACCATGCCTGTCCCTATAGTTTGCCGAGGTATATTGCTCACCCTGTCTGGCTGTCACACCCATACAAACAGTACAAACAATATATAAATTCCATCCGTCCTATGTTTGTTGGAAAGCTAAAGCTCAAACATGCACTTTGGCAATCATGGGTTGCCTCCATTAAAGGTTTGATCCAACTTTACATAACATCACTGCTAAATATTGGGTAATCCACAGTGGAAAATCAGAGCAATAAAGATTTAATTGAACTATGCCGTATCAGAATATAAAGAGAAAGAAAGCGTGCCTAAATGTCTTGAATTGATTTAATGTCGATTCCAAACAGCCGTGCTTGGCGCCGTTCGGTGTAGAGGTGTGAAAATGGGTACTTTTTTTTCCTCAACCTTTTTCCTCAACCTGTCAAATGCTAATTGGCAATTGATAGAGCCAACAACTGATAAGCCAACCTAGGAAATGCATATGCAATTGCTACTAAAGATTCCAATGGCAAACAAAATGTCAATAACATGCTCTTCTCTCTTGCCTTTAGGGTACCGCTGTGGAAAGGAGACAGACGAGGAGAGGGGAGACAGCTGCGCTCAAACATCATGATGCGACAATTTAACGATGGTCGCCCCTCAGAACAGAAACACAAAGCAATCTGAGCCAGTGAGAAGCTTAATCTCGACGAGCCTTCACCCTGAATTTGACTGCAGGCAAAACTCCCTGAATGGAACACCTAGTAAAGAGAAACACCCACCACTCTTTTGCAAAGGTTCGGTACGTGAGGACGCAACCATCCTTCAATGAATGGGAAAACAACATTAGGGTTGTTTCTGGCACTGAGCACCGGTTTACATCCAGCTGAATCTTCAATCACATCCGTTCAACTGTATTGACCTCACTGCCCTTTGCCCTCTCATACAATTTTGTCCACTGTGCAGCTCTTAGAGAAGCACCAATGGCCCGCAGTGTGAGCATGGTGATCAGTGCCTTCTTCTGGTCTGTGGCGCTTGTTTATGTGACTAATATCAGTAAAGTCAATGGAGACTGCTGGTTAATTGAGGGCGAAAAGGGCTTTGTGTGGCTGGCGATTTGTAGCCAAAATCAACCCCCTTATGAGGCCATCCCTCAACATATCAATAGTACCATCGTTGACCTGCGTCTCAATGAAAACAAAATCAAAAGCATCCAATACTCTTCTCTGAGCCGCTTTGCCAACTTGACCTACCTGAATCTGACAAAGAATGATATTTCTTACATAGAAGATGGGGCTTTTTCTGCCCAATTCAATCTACAAGTCCTCCAGCTAGGCTTCAACAAGATGCGGAACTTGACAGAGGGGATCCTCCGGGGGTTGGGCAAGCTGCAGTACCTCTACCTCCAGGCTAACCTGATTGAGACTGTGACACACAATGCCTTTTGGGAATGCCCCAACATTGAGAACATTGACCTCTCCATGAACCGAATCCAGCAGTTAGATGGGTCCACTTTCGCCAACCTGAGTAAGCTCACGACCTGTGAGCTATACACCAACCCGTTCAACTGTTCCTGTGAGCTGCTTGGCTTCGTCAAGTGGCTCTCGGTTTTCCCCAACAGGACCAATGAGAGGATGGTGTGTGACTCGCCACAAGGTGTCTCTGGTTACAGCCTTCTGAGCACGCTTCCCAATGACCATACGTACAGGAACGCTCTTTACATGCTCACCACTGTGTGTACAGATGACTACGTGACCCCATACATTCCCATTCCCCCGGAGCTCACCACCCCTCATCCTGACACCACCCCCTGCCTGCTGGACGACTGCTACTCAGGCACAGAGCCGGATGACATCATCACCACCACGACATACAACAATGAAGTGGAAGTCAAACCCAAGATGAAACTGAAACAGGTGTCTGACACAGGGGCCATCATCAGTGTTCAGATCCCTCACCCCTACAAGAAGATGTACAGCCTGGTTCAGTACAACAACAGCTTCTTCACCGACATACAAAACCTGAAAGATATCAAGGAGGACATTGAGCTCAAAAACCTGAAACCCCACACTGACTACATGTACTGCGTCGCTTCTATACGAAATTCTCTCAGATTTAACCACACCTGTCTGCAAATCACTACAGGCCCATGGCATGGGAAGGGCAGAGCAGAAAACAACGCGGCCGCGACCCACTACATAATGACCATTCTTGGATGCCTATTCAGCATGATCATTGTCTTGGGGGTGGTATATTACTGCTTGAGGAAAAAGCGCCAACTAGATGACAAGCACAAAAAGACAGAGAGTCTGAAGAAGAACCTTATGGAACTCAAGTATGGACAGGACCTTGAAGGGGGAACCATGCCACGCATGTCCCAGAAGCAGATGATGGCTGGAGAACCCATGGGCCGAATGCAGTACATGCAGCCTGGAAATGAGATGGATCAATACAAGTTCCAGGAGCTAAGTGACATGCCTAAGATGAACAAGGGGAATTACATGGAGGTGCGGGGTGGGGACCACCACGAATGCAGGGAATGCGACATGGGAATGCCCGGCAACAGCCAAGGCTCTGTTGCAGAGATTTCTACCATTGCAAAGGAGGTGGATAAAGTCAATCAGATCATTAACAACTGTATAGATGCTCTGAAGTCAGAATCCACCTCTTTCCAGGGGATGCATTCCGGAGCGGTGTCTAATGCAGAACCCCAGCTGGTACTGTTGTCAGAACATCCCCAGAGTAAATCGGGCCTTCTGTCTCCAGCATACAATGACAGCTACCACCACTCGTTGCAGAGACACCGCTCCTCCGACGTGTCCCCAAAGAGGCCCAGCACTGCCACGGGCGGGCCTATGAGGAGCCCCAGGCCATACCGCTCAGAGTCAAAGTACATAGAGAAGAACTCCCCCACTGGAGAGACCATCCTCACTGTGACGCCTGCTGCCGCAATCCTGAGGGCGGAGGCGGAGAAGATGCGTCAGTACAGCGACCACCGCCACTCCTACCCCGATCCCCAGATCGAGGAACTCGAGGGACCCGACGGCCACAAGTCCTCCATCCTGGATCCACTCACCCACTCCCGCACCAGAGACTTAGCCTACTCCCAGCTCAACTCCCAGTACCACAACATGAGCTACTCCTCCAGTCCAGAGTACTACTGCAAACCTTCCCATAGTATCTGGGAGCGGTTTAAGCTCCGGGGGAAACGGCATAAGGATGATGAATACATGGCCGCTGGCCATGCGCTGCGCAAGAAAGTGCAGTTTGCGAAAGACGAGGACTTACATGATATTTTAGACTACTGGAAAGGTGTGTCTGCTCAGCATAAGTCGTAACTGTTCTGAGTGGAAACCACAGATGCTTACAAAGGCAGAACGACTTTGTGTGACAAATATTTCAACGGATACTTCCATATTGCTACTCATTTGTGTGTATCACATTCGATTTTGATTGTGAGGAAGATTCCTATTTGACTTATCATACTAATTACAACATTAACGGGGGAAACCTTTTACTTAGTAAGGATAAAATATACTGCAAATTGAGAACGTATTTGTTGCAATGGATTATAGGTTTTTGGGTAATGCATGCCCAAGTCCTGTGACAGTGGAATTTGCTGTTGTGTACTTTTGAGAATATTATATGAAGAATATGTGTCTACTGAAGCGTCAATATTTTTCTTGGAAAAACTATGTGAACCACGAAACATTAATTTACTACCTTCCTACAGTATATTTCAATAATATAAATTGTACAGAAATGGTTTCCGTATTTGCTGTAAAAAAAAGAATTGAAGCATTGTAGAGAATTGTTTAGATAATGCCAATGTGGAGCTGGGGGTATTAGAGGAAGGGCTCTCTCCAGGATGCCATGTCTTACTTTAAACCTATCAGAAAGCCTGTTACCATCCCCACTCAAGTAACCCCTTTATCACCTATCACACCCCGTTTTTTTTTCCCATTTATCTTCACCATATAAATGTTCACACCCACACATTAACGAAAGCCAGTCCCATTGTCTGCAACTGCCCAAATAAAAGTGCACAGCACTCAGATGGTGTCTCTGTTAGACTTTACACTTATACCTACCATCTCTGGCAAAGACGTCATGAATCACCAGTTGTATTTGTAGTACCAAAGTAGAGGAACCTCAGATGTTTACAATATTTCTAGATGGTATTAATAGTCTTAATGACGTCAACACAGATTCATATTAAATTCACACACTCCATATTTTGGAGATATTCACGATTTTCCCATATTGTTTCCTCACTGTAACATTAATAGTTTTGTATTCAAGAAGATTAATCGTGGTTTAATAACTTGAACATAGAATTTAAAACAATTCTTGAAACAACAACCCAGTATTATCTCACCTGTTACAATAGGTGCACAGAACTTTCTGTCCTACAGCCCGATTGGTGAATGTTAACATTCTGTCTATGGCAGCTTTTACATATCTTTTAAACAAAGACAACGCTATTAAAAAACACTTTTTTGTTCGCTCCGGTATTTCATTTTCCATTGTATTATATTGTAAAGATTAATGTTGAATCCATGAAAGAAAAAAAGTGTAGTCTATTTTGATAGATGGGCCTTGTTGCTTGTAAAAAATGTTTCATTTTCTCTTTATGGCTAGGTTGTTCTAACTTTTTGTATATTATGAAGCTACCAGATAAGTATAAACATGCTATAGTTAAATTTGAGAATGTGAATCTTATCCTCTGACTTACTGGCTGTGAATTTGTATATCATATACAGTTTTTGGGGTAAATACATACATAATACACTTAATTATACTTTCTTTGTAAGATGTTTATATTGCTCGTTCATAACAGGCTCAGGATTTTTACTACATTCATGAATGAGAAATCAATGCTAACGACAACATTTACAAGCGGTCTAAGTGCAACTTTCAATCAACTGTGCATGTGAAATGTTCATGGCTATACTAGATGAAGAAACTAAAGTCTGGTGGCCTTGTATGCTCCTCTCATGTAAATTGATAACATCAAACATAGGACCACAACATAGAAGAGTCGGAACACAAGATAATACTGCAAAGCAAGGTTGTCCTATACTACACAATAGGGTTATCGTAGTTGACGGTTTAGGAGGAAGTTAATCCAAATGTAATTTCTGAAATGTAGACCTTGTTTGCTCTTTGAGATTTATTTTAGATGTATTGCAATGTAAACATGTTGCATATGTTTCGCATATACTGTGTACTGAGGCAGTTGTTATTCATGAATGTGCTGAGAGTCATGTGATCGGCCTGACGTGAATGTGCAATGTAAGCACCTTGTATTGTGGTAAAGATTTAACTTGGTTGTCTGACCTTATATTTCAACCGCCTTAAACTTTTTGCGATGTGTGTACAAGTGTAAAATTTCCTTCTTTTTTTTGTTTTACTTACAATGTTGATACTGTTTTACTGGGTCTTCATTTGTTGTTTTTATAAACCCATTTCAGTATATTCTCAGAACTGTCAAGATTTTGAGTTATTTTTACAGTTAGCATTGTGTTTTTATACTGCAAACTGTAGCACTTCCATGTCTATTAAGAAGAGCTAAAGTTGCCAAGAGAACATTTGGAAGATGAATGGCTGTTGTTCAAGTGCATCAAAAACAATGAAGAGCACAAAACTGTGTTGGTTTTCTTTTTCATGTATTTATTTTATTTCTCAATACTATGTTATCTGCTTTCAGACAAAGTACTGTGAAATAAAGATAAGGGTGCATCCATCCATGTAATATTGTCATTACGGCTCTTAAGTCTTAGTACCAACTCACAATTACAGCAGATTGACTGAAAAAGCCATTGCAGTAGTCCCCAAAATGTATAATACCCGAGTGTCAGCAATTTTCTGTCAACAAGATTATTTCAGATATTACTTTCAGAGATGAAGATAGTAAAAATGATAGACAATAGCGTCTCAAACATTACAATAAATAAAAAATATATAAGAGGAAGTGTTTGGCACTTACCCCAACCCACCAAATGTAATGTCTGGAAAATCTCAAAAGGTATATTCACTTAGGCCAATGACTCAAAGTCAGTTAATAAACTCAGTCTCAGGATTTTAGTGATATATTCTGAATGGATACAATTGGAAATCCTTCACCATATAAGAACATGTATAGTATAAATGTAAGTGTTGGAAGACACGTCCAGTCAACTTAAGCATGGGAAAAAGGTAATACGGACAAAACAGACTACCATGAGAACAACAAACACTGACTGCCGTATGTCATCATTTTGTCCTACTTCATGGGAGTTAAATTATCTATGCAATAAACCACTGGTTTATCTCTGATCCGTCTGATGGTTGCCTGGCAGACACACGCAGGTGCATCTTTGTTTTACATTAGATTGAACATGCAAAGCACGCATGCATATTAATTAGCATACGGCAGTAGGATTTAGCATGAAGAAAATATTTTAGTGACAATTCAACTTATATTTGGAATGGGCAACTTATGTTCCACTCCAAGATATTTTTTTTTATTTTTAGCGACCTATTGGTGCTTTTGAGTGAAAAATATTGAAAATGTTTCAAATGCTTATGAATTTCTATTTCAGGAAACTTTTCCTGGGGGATTCCAACTCCTCTAATGTGGTCCATGGGCATGTATTTAACATTAGAATGCAGCAAGCAGATGCCCTTTAAGAGGAAAAGAAGAAAGATCTTTGAAAAACTCTTAACATTTTCTCATCAGATCAAACATCTCAAGTTGACCAGCAACTGCTAATAAATGGGCTGGAGAGCGAACCACTCTTTCAAACGCCTAAAAACTGAAATAGGCTAAATTAATGTTGTTATGTGCTTATGTTGGGTCAGCAATTGGCTGCACTGCTGTACTGATATTAGTGCAACAGTGCAGCCAATATATTTATATCACCCCAGAAGAGATATTGAAAGGGAGGGGCTGAACAGGAACCCAAACGTCTCCAAAATGTAATAATTTATATTTTAGGATGGTGCATTTTAAACACACGCAAGTAATTATTTTCAAAGGAAAATCAAAAAACAATTCCACCAGGGAGGGCTATGCCCTAGCGGTCTCTAGTCCACTGCTAGCATCCATGACATTTTTGAATGATAAAAAACACATATCAAACCAATTTTATATATCTTGCAGTAAATGTTTAGACGTTGATTTGCTCACAAGAGACAGCCTCCCTAACAATTGCAACATCTTAATAGTAACGTTTATAGCATTTTATAGTTTAATCCTTTTTCTTTCTAAAAAACTTTTTTGGAGCATAAAGGTGCTCTAACGCAACACTTTTGACTACCAAGAGAGATTGGTCATTTGAATAAAATAAAATAAATTAAAAAATCCTTAAATGGCATCTTTGGGGTGGCCCCCTGGTGGCCCCAAGAAACTGACCAGTTTTACATTTAAAATGAATAATGTATGAATGCATTGTTTTGCAATACAAATATTACTTTCCTTACATTTTTATTTTGTAGCCTTTTCAAAGGGTAAGTGAAACACGTGTAGTGCCAAACGTTAATTCTGTTTGACTGATTCAATCTTCACGGATGAATTCCCATCATCTGCCATATGGCTATGTTTGCCCAGTGAAACACTTTCTCCACTATAATATATGCAAAACGTTGTTTCGACGGACGAAGCGATGCCAGCAAATTAGTGTCATCTAGACGACACGTCTCTAAATATTCGGTAGTAAAGCCTTTCCAAAAAGTATTGAGCAGTTGTTCACATTAAAAAATAAGCATGAGTACCCAACAGAAACTTAAAACTAACAAACTACAATACTACAACAACGTTTCAAATCATTTGAAAGGAGAAAGTTCTTCTAAATTCTTTCTGTGACACGGTATACACAAAGTCAGGAGACGGGAAGCCATTTCTGGACATGGTGTGTTAATCAGCAGTCTGCAGAGCATGGCTAAGTCTCGGGTAAAGCCAAGGGAACAGCCAAGAAGGTGCAACGGCAACCGCTTCCCCGGCTCTTGTCAAATGCAATGTCTAATTGGATACGGTTGATCAATTACAAAGGAGTGAGTCTTCAGTGGTCTCAAAAAATAAAGACCCTGTACATACCCAGAGAGATCAAGGCTGGAACAGTTGTTTAAAGTCCACCGGACCTTCTCCTCCAGGCCCAGGCTTTTGGAGTGCCACGAAGACACACACTGTCAGAGGACCAAGATGACATTAAGCGGGAAAATATAAAAGGGGTGCCGGCTGAAGGATCGTACCTCACCTGTACTATAGGTTTGAAGGATCAATGAGAATTGATTAGGGGACGATGAGAATTTGCATTTAACACAAACAACAACAGCAACAACAAAACAATATAAGAGCGAGCGGTGATGAAGTGGCCAAAGCAATATTTAAACCTCTGTTGAATAGGCACCGCTGCGGTTGAAGAGCTGAACACTGAAAGCGATTCATGCTAATGTGGGCATTTTGAATAACAAACATGTCTGCCGTTCATTAATACCTATGCAATGTAATTCGAGCGGAAGTCCAGCTGGTAATCAGAGGACTGAGATGATCCGTCTAAATGGAAGTTCTGTCCCTAGGTCACAGGAAACTAGCAGTCACTCCCCACCACTTGCATCCGAAGAGAAAATGGAGGGGAATTTGCTGAGCACTGCCCCCCACTCACACAGCTGCAGCGTTATAAGCCCTGTGTTTCTCATCATGACATGAAAGAGAGAGCGAATCAAAGCTTTTTTAAACGGTCACATGATGAGTTTTGTTTCAGGAACTTGTTTTCTTTCTATCTTCTGGTGATAATGAAGCAGCCTTTTTGGTGCTTCACATCTTCTGTCCTTTTTTTATTTTCCCCTTTTCCCCACCAACACCACCACCAAACAAAGAGTTCTCTGATCAGAGGAGAGCAGCTACACATGAGAGGAAGCTAAGGGAGAATTCAATGGCTGGAAGATAAAAAAGCATTTAATGCTTTAATTATTTCCTGTTCCTAGCTCTATGAATTTGCTTACCACTCCATTTAGAGGTGAGGACTTTGATGCAAATACTCAGAACAGGCTGTGAAACAGAAACAAAGCCTGCAATTATTCTTAATCATACAAAGTCTTGTCATTTCCTAGTCGGTCCAAAATAAAAGGAAATAGGCATTCATAAAGGGCATTTCCTTTTCTGTAAACAACAATTACAGTGCAAAGACATCTTCGCCAGCCAATAGATTGCATCATCGTCTAATTGCCTTACCACTCACTAAGAGAATACGTTCAATCAAATCCAACCTAGATATACAAATGTGTGCCAGAGTATCAATAGAGGAGTTCAAATCCCCTCTATCATGTCATCAAGCATTTAAGTCACCAAAAAGGAATTACCATATGAAATTGTATGACTCTAGTTTAGCACAAAATCATCTGAAACATAGTGCCTCGACATAATGGAAAACCTTGTATATGAGATGCATTACAATATAACAGCTTGTTAAATGCAACTCAGGAATGGAACCGTTTAAGAGTGCACTTGTCGCGCCTTTTAGCATTAGTGTTTGTAAACAGGTGGTGTGTGAGTATGTTTGCGTGTGTGTGTGTGTTTCTGTGTGCTTGCGTGTGCTTGCGTGTGTTTGCGTGTGTGTGCGTGTGTGTGTGCGCGTGCGCGCGTGCATGCGTGCGTGCGTGCGTGCGTGCGTGCGCGAGACACAGACGCTAATGTGTAGAGATCAACGCAAGGGTGACGTGAGCTGTGCACTGCACTGCAGTGCAAATACAGCAATCAAAGCTGTGTGTGTTTGTGTTGCGGTTGACCCTGTAATGGACTGGAAACCAACCCAGGCTGACTCCCTGCTTTGCACCATGCTAGATTACATTCAGCCCTCCTCCGTGTGGTTTGGCTTGGTGTCTCTACCCACTCCTGGGCTAACCACTTAGGCAATATGCCCTGTGGCAGCAACCCAGGTTCGATTTCCAAACTGTGCTTTTCTTTTAACCCACATCCTTGTCCGATTCTCTTTCCTGTCAGGTCCCGTCCATGAAAATACATTTTGAAGAAATTGGCTCAATCAAAAACAGATGGTTGACAAGAGAGTGTAAGATAATGTTGAATCTGCCATCTCTAAATGACACTATAAAGGTTTTAAGGTGTCTCCCCGTTGACAATGTAGGTATTGATGCCGTTTGAAATTGAACACAACTTCAGTATTTTGTCACAAGAATGTGTTTTATAGTCTTCCCACCCCTGTAATCAACATCGTTTTCAACCCTGCGTTTGATTGCGGCGGCACTTGGCTGATAGACTCTGATCTTTATCAAAGTCCTTATAATCTCTGTCGCCTTTCCACCAAAGTATCCAGAAGCTGTCACTGATTGGGTGATTGCGTAAAATCCATGTCCAAGGTGATTCCTTCTCTGCGCCCGCCACTCACAGCGGCCCTGCCGTCTGCAGGTTTTCATCAGCCTTTAAAACATGGGGTCTATCTGTAGAATCGTGCTGAGGATTTGGTTGTTGACAAGGTCAGCTAAAGGGAAAGCATTCAAGGATCAAGGATTTCTTTCACAATAAATCCCACGGTTCTATTACGCTGCAATTATTCAGTAGGTGAGGCGTCTGATTCCACATTTTCCATAAAAAGGCCACAGTTTTTGAATTGCTATTTATCAAGTAGGTTCTTCATTTCCACGTTTATATTTTTCATAGTTTGTGTATGCCGTTGACTATTTATCCTACAATTTCTTTCGATTGGCTAACAAAATCAGTTCAAATCACACTGGAAGAAAAGTTGAGATTTTCCCAGTGTGAGACATCCTCATCTGCTCTGCTCATATCGTGTTTAAATAAAAAAAAAAAACATCACCTCCTGCCTTCTAATCTTCTCTCTTCTCTCTCGTGTGATCGTCAATGTCAGGAACAGGATTTTGGCATCGACTGCAGCAACTTTCAAGGAGTCAATGAAGGAAATGAATACAACATCTGCAGTGTTCATTTCATGACTCACATTTGACTGTGGTACCTTCTATTCCACAGACCAATCATCATTTTTAATTTGCGAGTAAAAAAAAACATAGCCGCCATTTCATATTCATCAAAGGCCTACACTCAAACGTATAACAAAAGGAACATTTCAAGGACTCTGTGGTATGGGAATGGTTTTCTTTTGGATATTTTTGTGTATTCAACATTTTATATTTGCTATCCTTAGAGGGGGTGATTAAAGTTATTTATTTAGAGTTTTGTAGTTACCAACTACTTTGGTAAACAGATGAGGTCACAGCAGTGATCTTAGTCGACAATCAAAGAGGCTTTGAATAAAACATGTGTCCTGGCTCTCTCAGTGTCTGTCCAGTTAGGCGATACTGAAGTTGTGTTGCAGCACTGATGTTTTACAGATTTACATATGATTTCAGCCATGAGCTTATAATGCTACACTCCACACACACTCATACCCATGTATCCAATAAGAGAAGAGCGTCTAAAGAAAGCACCACGAGCACTATGAATGTTTTAAGATGTTTTTATATTTTCATGAATTCATTAATCCAATGCAAGGCCTTTTTCCAGTGGCATTTGCTTTTAATAAATTCACATTTTATATATAACCAAATTAAATAAAGGTCCTTTTTAAGGTGCTATCCCAAATGTGGCTTATAAGCCTACATTATTATTTTTTAGAACGAATAATATATTTGTATATTTCTATGGTTGCCTGTAAGCAATGTGCGATTGAATGGCTGGAACTTCAAAGTGCTGTAATTGCTAAATACAATGTACGAAATAATAACTGTGGAGGTTCTGTGGAGTTTGCTGGATTAGGCTATAGTAAAGCTATTGTTTAGCTATACAAATTGCATAGTAACTGTCATATATAGCTAGTCTGAACACATAACTACTATTAATGCTAAATTCATAGCAAGTTTTATATAAAAATAGCAACTACTCTTATTATTGATAACAGAATTAAAACCAATGATCAAAATTGACTACCGATGAGTCCAGGTTATTTTAACCTACGTGCTAGTCAAAATTTCACACATTGCTACTTTAAAATGTATTTATTTCGCTGCTAAATGACAAACACAGGCAATACTTGGGGAAAATGAGTTCTCAAAGGCAGTAATTTCAGACCCTTTACCGTCTACGATTTACTTGTAGAGCGAAACAAAGTTATTGTTGCTAATCAGGTCGACTGTCTCCAGTCGTCATGGCAACACATGGGAAATCAAAGCAGTGATGCTGAGCTACCTTTTAAATCCCTTTAACTCTGTTAAGTTATTCTAGTTCCTACTGGAATGTGCTGTCTGTATACCGTTTAAAAGGTCAAATAGAGGTATACGACGATGCTGACGAAGAATAACTTATTTTTGGAAACTTCTGACAGCAAAGCATTTGATTTAATTTTAGAGCATGATCATGGCAAGATGCATGCAGCACTGTACAGCATACATTCAATGAGAAGCCTGGTGGCCTTGTTTATTATAGGGAAACTTATAGAAGAAGAGACTATCTACATACATCTTTTTTTCATATTCAAGATTATGATACCATGCTAGAGATCCTGCTATTTCGGGGGTGACCTTATGAAGCACAATAAACAGGTTACCAACATTGTCCTTAATTGACTCCAGAATCTCAGAGTAGAGAACTCTTAAATGCAGTAACTAGAATGTTTTTTGAAAGACATTCTGCTGGAGGCCAGGGTGCAGACTGAGGGCTTGAAGGATGATGGAATAGTTTCAAATATGGATCTTGCTCCAACAGCCGGTACTATTTGTGGCATCCTCATTACCTGCACCGGCTTCCACTCAGTGGACGACTCTATAGGCTAGTTATAATTGATCTTGTTACACAGACAGATAGGCAGGGACATCACTACCTTATGGAATGGGTGAGTATCCACGATTATCCCTTGCACATCTATTTTTAATATGACCCATGATATAACTGATGCTATTTTTTGTATCTATCATTAGAGAGCTGTTTCTCAACCACAATGTATTATCACTGACGAGTGATGTCCTTGTATGGTTAGCTGTATATAAACGTTATCAATATGAAAAATAAAGTATATTGAACAAAGACATGTTTTTTCCGCCAATGAATACATTTTTCTACCTGATCTTATTTTTTCATTTTGGTTGAGATGAGTTCATTAAACGTAATAAAAGTTGATAGAAAGTGATAAAAGAGATCTGTTGGATTTTGAGTCAGTCTACCTTGCATTTCAAACGATTATTTTTCTATTGTGTCATAGCAATGGCCTAATATTTACAAACATTACACTTAATCATATTTTATCATGATTCACAGAAACCCGTGTTGATCATGTCTAATGACTGCTTATCCAGTAAAACACAAATGTTTTGAATGAAATCTTCTCAGAAAAGAAATTGAACTCTGATAATGATAAGAAAGTCTTACTTACATAACTTTCTAATTTAAAAATAAACACGTTTGTTGTAGTGTTCAATCCTCCATCCATAAACGCTTTATTCTTCATAAATAATCATGAAGCATGTCAAAGGCACATCACCATCATGTGGTCCTCTCACCTGACCTATTCCTCAATTTATAACAACAAAACAATTTCTATCGTGTACCCTTGAATCACAGGGCCAGTCATTCACACTTTGTCCAAAGCCAAAGTTACAACATGTTGTCACCCACATCATGTCTGTAGCCCGACACAACACACAACAAAACATCAGCCACCAGAGAGCAACTGTACCCTGAGGCCTCCGACAGCCAGGGAATGAGGGGGACGTGTGTCATTAGATGTTCCCCCACGCCGCACCTACATTCCCCCTGTGGGTGAGGGAAGGGTTTGCTCTTACAAAAAAATCAAGTGGCAATTTCCCGAGCGACCTCGAGTGCATTCGTTTAAAACAAAAAAACAATAATAATACTAATACTAATGACACAAATAATACAAAAAAATAATGTTACTTTTTCCATAAACAATTATTTAAAATTATACATAATTATATATGTACGATTGAAATAATGATCCTGATACAAATCTCTAAACTTTTCTGCTTTTCTGTCATTATTTGAGCAGCAATCAGGAGTGATTGGACTCCTTGGAGCCAGGCTGTGAGAGGGCAAACGGTCATTAGTTGACTTGTATAAGATGAATGGCTCAGCCCCAGTGATCTGGGTCTGCTACCACCATGCCTGAACCATTACTTATCCACTTACTCCCAACCTGAACCGAGATATATTCAATCTCAGCGACAGTTCTGTCTTCCACACATTCTTCTTTTGTGCAAAAGATTTGTGTTTTGGAGTACTTTATTTAGGAGGGGAATTAGAAGGACTTGATATTGACTATTCTATACAATTAAATCACAGCAGGACCCTGATAATATCAGGAACGTCTTTATGTTTTCAATTTGAATTGAATAAATAATGTTTTAGAATTAGACATCCTTTTCGCCTTTTACTTTAGTTATAAAAGGCTTTTCATTGTCACACGTTTTTCAGAAAGAATTTGGTAACATAGAGAAACAAAGCATATATTTGTCACTTATGTAAGGGAAAATAATATAAAAAATAATATATATATAGGCCTACATGGTACAATAGACACATCTCTAACTGTCCAATTCTTTGGTCACCTCAATCAAAAGCTCTGTTGGGGGCTTGGAACAGAATAGAGACTAATGCCCTCGCTGTGTGGAAACATTATTATTATTTATTATATGTTGGGGGGTTTACAAGCCAGTAGCCCTATTAGCGACCCTGCCAGCTGCGAATATTTCACATCCACATAACAAACAACAAATGTCATAAAGTGTCAATTGAATTACATATTTGTTTTGCAATAGATTCAGATTTTTGTTGACAAACCGACTCACAGTCGGCCTAATGTATTGATCTGTTTTTGAAACCGGGCCTCCAGGCAGCGTGGTGTAACTGACAGTGGTCTCGATGAGTTCAGGTTTCACAGAAAATCAACCTAAGTAGACATGGGTATATTTTGCACCCCGCAATCTAGTTAA
>OOFH01075701.1:0-13476 GCA_900323355.1 Merlangius merlangus | reverse complement strand
CCTCCTGGCCTATATTAATCAGTATCTCTCCTGAACTGCTCGGCCCCTGAGAAGCACTGGGTTGTTCAGCACTGTTTGATGCCTAGGAACATTCAAAATAAATGTATTATAGGTTTGCATATCGTCGCTCTCGCTACGTGTGTGTGTGTGTGTGTGTGTGTATGTTTGTGAACGAGAATGACAGGGAGAACGAGTGCTATGCGGAGATGAATGAACGGAACGATTATTATATTTCCAAATCGCGTTCTAAAAAAAAAATCCCCCCAAAAAAAAACTTTTTTTTTAATAAAATAAAAAAAATACAGAATCAATTCATGGCGCTCGATGTTGATTCTGTGGCGCCGCGCCACACAATGGTCTATGTATGGGAAACACTGCACACACACACACACACACACACACACACACACACACACACACACACACACACACAATATAATCAATGTTAATTGACCCATATCTGGATAGAAGATTTTGTCCATGTCGAGTGACAGCTTGAACACTGCATACATTGAAGTATGGATGACGCCTAAATCCTGCCATCAAGTGACCAAATATGGTATGGACAAACAAGGTAGTGGAGCTTTAAATAAACAATTAAATGATGTGGCTTTACAAAGACAAAACAGATTCATTTTGAGATTTGTATGCATGCTTGGATGTATATGCTATAGTAATATTTGATATTCAGTGTTGGGGAGTAACGGAATACATGTACCGGCGTTACATATTCAGAATACAAATTATAGCTAACTGTATTCCGTTACAGTTACCATTTAAATAGTTGGTATTTAGAATATAGTTACATTGTTGAAATCAAATGGATTTGACGATACTTGTTTCAGCAGTTTTTTTCGTGCTTTCACACCAACAACATTTAGTGCGCACTAAACGAGTTTGGTCCCCTTGGTTCGGTACGTTTGCGTTGTTGTGAATGCAGCCACCTCACTTCGATGTGAACCAAATCAGCCGACCGAGACCACCCTGAACATCTGGTCTTGGTTCACCTTCAAACGAACCCTGGTACAGATCGCTTGTGATGTGAAAGCGAACGCACCTCAGTCTGATCCAGTTCTACAAAGCATGCGCCTCTTGGGACGGAACAGGCACCCACTCAGCCACGCGAATTATGGGTATTATTGTTTGATTAGCGGTAACTCCAAGACTAGCAGCAAATTGTCGGACCGTCTGGGAATTTGGACAGACACCCACATAAAACGTATGCTGGAAAACACACACAAAAATGTCGATGATTGAACGATTCTCTCTCTGCGATTTTATAGGCAACACCTATGCACTTAGCTCAGTGAAAAAAATGTTAGATGCAATAGCAAATATCTTTCACATGGATATATACCCTTATAGTCTTTGTTCCACTACAGCAAATTATATAAAATAGTTCACTTTCAGGGAGACTTGGGCCTAACACATTCAGCCAGTTTGAACAGAAGAACACACCAGAATAGGCCTGTTTAGTAAGCAGGATTTGATGCTGCATTCCTACACTTATAAAATGCAATTCAATGTGGAAGTAATCCAAGAATTCAGAATACAATACTCAGATTAAGTGATGAAACGGAATGCGTTACATATTACATTTTTGGCCATGTATTCTGTAACTGGACACATTTTAAAAGTAACCTTCCCAACACTGATGATATTGGGTGCAACCCTTTACTTCTTGGAGATAGTACTCGGTAGATACTATCAGTGAAGGCTTCCTATGGCTGACCTCTGTTCACTTCATCTTTACCCAACACCCCCTGCTATGACTCATTACTTCCACACATCTCACTTCTCAGTGTGCGGTGGGTGTGTTCTTGAGCTCGGAGGGGATTTGCCAGTATCTGGTTAACGCCTCGTCAGTGACATGTGGCTGTTCAGACTTAAAGGCATCAGTCACAACATTAGTGACGTGATAGGAAAGACACGGGCCGCTGGGGAAAGATGTATGGCCTGCCGGTCTACCATGGTGCTGTCGACAGAGGATCTTAAATCAAATGAGTGGGGGTAAATTAGATCAAATTCAGAATTAGATTGTGAAAAGGGGATGTACAGGAGTATGATAGAGGGCAAGGGTGGGGGAATTAACTGGAACAGACAGCTTATCTCTGAAACCAGGAGAGCTGGTACACAATAGTAGTGAATTGATCTGTTGATTTATCTCAGAGCTGAACCCACAAAGGAGTCAAAGCATCTGTTGAGTCAAAACAAACAGGAGCACCATCTCCTTCCTGCAGACATCATAGGGAGAAACCACAGAGCCACACAGGCAGAGCCCTATATGAACTACGGTACATATGTTGCTCATTAATGTCTAATACAGCCATAGTTGGCTTTTCTATAGAGTTATTAAACTGGTATGACAATCCAGTTTCATAACTTTCTGTTAATAGAGAAACAATAACCTTAATTAACCATATTTCAGGAATAAAAAGAGTTTAAAGTGTGAGGCAAGTTATTTGACACTAAATCTTTGTATTGTAATCTTTGTATTGAAAAGGGGTTTACCTAAAAGTAACCTGCTTATTGTGATATAGAATAAATGTTCACTTGCTGACCCCATTTAATTAATGACACGTAATTTACCATCTCTGGAGGATACACTGGAATATTCACTTCCAGATACCAAGACTACAGTAGTTAGTTTCAGGTGTTGGTTCCTGCATAACGTCAATGCGTGAGCTGTCCAATAGCTGCTGGATGCAACTCCCTGTGGGGCCAGCGTCAGGTTGTGAGAGAAAACAGGTGATGTCAACCTTGATGCAATGCAGGGACCACTGACTCACTGCACCAAATCTCATATTCAAGTCCCACATAATGTTTTTTATCTACAGATCACAGAGCGTAATAACATGTCTAGGTGTGTTGAACAAAAAAGAAACATGCTCCAAAAATAAAATGAGCACCTCCCTATATAGAACGCCGCCATTCACAAACAAAGCTTGCAGTAGTAGCCTTAACATAGACCTGAACACATGGCGCACCCCATATCCCCTTAAACGCTGCTGGTGCTGGTGCCATCGCATAGCACCCCATCTGCTGCAGCCCCTTTGAGGCTAAACGGTAAACCCCGCTGAGTAGGGGGCAGAAAGGGGGGCAGATGGACCTACAATAGCCCTCCTCCGGACAATACAAAAGCCACTGAGCCGAGAGTAGGTCCGAGTGAAGGAAGGGGGTTGGTCCACTACACCTGCCTGAGGCTTCCTCTGCCACGCAGGGAGTGGAGGTGGGAGATGGAAAGGACTCAGGGGGCAGTGGATAGGAAGAAGAGGAAGACCAGTGGGGTGGCTGGGTAAAGTACGTCACGTTAGAAAAAGCCTCTTATCTGCCACAGAGTTAAACACCAACCACACAGCTTGTGACCGTCAGTGTTCACTGGCGACTGATAAAGCAGCAAACATGTTTGTGTGTTGATAAGATTACAGACATCTGCCAGGGATTCTCCCTGATTATCTAGATCTATGTATTTGTGCATTTGTTGTTTTGCCACACACAGAAAAAGATGACATAACTAATTGTGTTGTGATGATTCTAAAGAGGGTTTTAATTACATTTTAGCAGTCTCCAAGCCAAAGATCCCTGTGCCCTTGTTTGTGTGACTTGTTCGATAGGACAGACTTGACTAGAGGAAGCACTTAATAAATAATAATAAATTAACACAGGCCATGTTCAAGTCAGTCTGCAGAATAATCTGTTTTTGTAGCCGATTAAATTGCTTTTATTTTATTCGCTGCATTATTTGATATTTCTGAAACAATGTAGTCTCAAAATAAAAGAAAGTGACTTTCATTTGAATTCAGATGATATGATTATTATTGACAGAAAACATAGTATATCAGGATCATTATATTCATTATTCATATTTATTATATAAAATGAGTTACCTCATGATTTAAGATTGTCCATATCGCACAGCCCTAACCGTGAGTCACGTGGTCAATGCCTTGTTCTTACTAACTGGCAAATTAGATAATGAGATCACAGATCAGTCCATGCGAGTAGGTTGGCTGCACACTGGGCCTAAGTCATGACATACAATAAGCCTTTACAGGCTGGGATGGATACAAAATGGTCTAAAATAAAAATTACCATGTAGGGAAAGAAGAAACGTGTGTTTTTCATGTTTCAAAAGGGGCAACTTTCGAAGCCCCCGTCAAGCTCAGACGGAGCCCCACTGCTTGAAGCAATGGCCTAAGCAGTACATTTTAAATATGGAGTAGAATAAGATATACCATATCAGTGTTTCCCATACATAGACCAATGTGTGGTGCAGCACCACAGAATGACACAGAGCACCACAAATTGATTCTGCTTTTATTTTATTTATTTTTACGCGATTTTGAAATATAAATATCATTCCATTCATTCATCTCCGCATAGCACTCTCCCTGTCAATCGTTCACTCAGTGTGTGAATGAGAATGACAGGGAGAAAGACAAGAGTGCCCTAAAATTACTTGATTGTCTGATGCCTCATCATTGCATCCCAGCCAAAGAGTATTGGTATTAATACCTCATTCATGGGTATAAAATTCCCTACAAAGGAAATAGGATATTGCCTCACAGATCAACCACTGGTCTTGTGGTAAGCAGTAAATGAAAGTATCCATGTTGAAGAAAAGAAAAACCCGAAGCAGCGGGATATTTGTAATTAATGCGGTTATAGTTTATATATATTACGGTGTTAGACCCCCAGGCCGTTCTTCCGGCGATTTGAATTCGCTCTGCAGTAGGGACTGGAGATCAGGAAGTGGGCCGGTCCACTTTGAAATGTATTTCGTGCTCGATTCCTTGATTATGCGAACACATTGGTCTATGTATGGGAAACACTGATGTTTGAAGTACATTCAATTTAATCTCCATTTTGACAATTTGGACCTTCCAATAAATCGAACACAATTGTCCAGAACTCGCAGAACAACTTGACACATTATGGTGTAAAGGGACACCTTCACACCATAATGTTCACAGTACACCATTAATTTTACTGATATTGAAATCACTATCGAGCAGAATTGACTACAGATAATACAAAACACTTCCAGGTAATGTTAAACTACGAGCTAGCTGAATTTATCATTTTTAATTATACATAGTACTTTTTTTGATAGATCCATATATCTCAATATTTTGGGGAGGGGTTTTAACGATTTAATTTCGCAATTCACACATGAAATGAACCTGTTTGTTTTAACCATTTCTTCTGACCACTAGTTCAATGTTATGAATAGGTCTTCTACTGCCAAAATGGCTTGGATTAGAATGATAGGGAACAGAGAAAACGGAAGAGGAAACGAGACAACGGGATCCAAAAGCGATGAGTTGGAATTATCAGGAAACTAGTTTCTGTTGTAGACCAAGAACCCACCCTTCCCCATTTCATCTCACACCTTCCTACTCATGTTGTGAATCCCCATCTGCATCAGATAATAACTTGCTTCCTCTATACAAACGCAAAGACAGACTGTGAAGCTTACTTATAAATCCAATCTGCCATTTTAAAGTTAGCTGGGGGAGGGGTTCCGTTTTCAGTTGTCTTTAGACCTCCTGTTTGCATGCGTTTGTGCGACTGTGAGTAGGCCGGCATTTTGTGTGGGCAGTACAGTGCAAGTTATGATATGGGAACTCTGCTGAACCGAGGTACAGTAATTCAGGTTAACAAAGACATTCTGTATGAGAAGAAGCAGCAAAGTGTTGAAACATTTCTGCGATTTCTTTTGATAAGACCTACCACCAACTGTGGCTTCAACAGTATCTAGCGGTTGTACACCAAGCGGTAACGTTGAGCCGATGTCCACCGGAACCTTTATAAACCGTTGCCACTTCAAGAAGGAAATACTGGAAACAAGCAGACTAGAGACCAAAAAATCTACCCAACATTAAAAGCTTTGTGTTGCCGAATAATTCTCCCAATCCATAGAAAAATGTATACACAAAATGTAAAGTTATCCAATCTTCAGATATTAGTTAAGTTTCCAAACGAATATCTGAATATTCAAAATTTAGAATGCAACGCATCTGCAGCAGGAATTGGCCTAATGACGAACGGCAGTATTACCAACCAAACCTGTAATGCTTATTATCAAAACAGTCAGAGTTATCAGAGTATTCATTATTTATTTTTGCGTTCAAAACACATTTTCCTTACAAAAATAAATATGCGTCTCACCATTGAAATCACATCGAACAAAGGACTAACGGTTAAAAAAGAAAAACGAAAAAAGTAGCCTAACCATTTCAAATAATTTAAAGCTGCAAATAAAACGTCACACGGCCGGGATTACAGCTGCGTCTTGCGGCGGTGAAAATAGCCAACACACTTGGTTGCTGCGGGGCTGGTTTCGCAAACTCACCGTTGTGTTACAGGGAGCATATGTTGCCGCATAGTACTTGTAGTACTCTGGTAGTTCAATTTCACTTGGAATATTTTACATTTCACCTTATGATCTCCTATTTCTGTAAATAAGTATTTCAATACTTCGCTGCGCTTTGCTCTAACGGCCATCTCTTAACTTTTTGAATTCTGGCGTTGTGCACACGGCACGCGCCGCACAGGAATTTGATACATTTCATTTGCTTTGTGCACAAGGCACGCGCCAGTGGCGCTGTCACACCAAAATTGTACCCGGACCGAACGTTGCCTGACAACGGAGGATCGCGTCAAACGATGACGTAGGAAGGTTCATGAACATCATTGAGCGGCACAAGACGAAATAACATTAAACAGATAACACTTATTTTACAAATGACATTTATTAGCGTTGCTAACTTTATATTTGTATTGCATTTAATTGTTAAATCGCATTTAGCTAGTAAACTGAGTGTATTAACACAAGCTAGATAGACTATGATACAATTTAAACACTCGGATTACTACTACTAAATTCAATACAATAAAAATATAAAGTAAAAAAAGTGTTATCGGTATTATGTTATTTTGTCTTTGGCAAAATGAGCTCAAATGTTTTTTGAAACCCGCCTGGCAACGGACAATCAATATGTTTCGAACGCGGATTACGTAGGCGGTACAATTTTGGTGTGACAGCGCCACACAGAAAATTGATACATTTGCTTCAGAAAACCAGTGTGTGTATATGCAAACTCGGGAGTGCCATAGTGTCCACCAACCGAGTACATTTGTAACAAGGAGTACTCGAGTAATCGATTCCTCACGCCCATCCCTATAATTCGGTCATCCAATGTTTGGCTTTTCTAAGGATGGCTACCATTATCGCAACTCAAACGTTTTTTTTTCCATTTTCAGAATTCTGACTGTCCGAATTTTTTTGAACCCAAGCTTGAGGCATGATGAACACAAATTAACGAATCCGAGATGGGGTTGCAGCTTGTTATAACAAAAATGTTTCAAAGAATTTTCATTAGCCAAAATAAAACAGGCATGGGCAGATGAACTTCAACACCACAAAATACCAAACTTTGCAGTAAAAACTATCGGCATATTTTCCACTATCAACTAACAGTTTACAATATAGATTCCATAACAGCACTAGAAGTCTTCAATATGGAACAGTTCTATAACTATTAGAAATGAAACCCCATTTAAGTGAAACAAGTTGCTAGAACAAATTTAAGATTTAATCTGTACTTTGTACTACTACGCTTTTCTTATAGTACGCTCTCGTTCAGATTTGTCCTTTTTGAATCAAAGTTAAAAGGGTAAACCTGTGCACGTTATGTATACAAGTAAACCAGGAACCATTGAGAGGAAGCTTATTTGTGTCAGGTACTTTCAGAGGGCTATTCAGAGACCCTGAAAAGGCCGGTCTGTTGGTGAGATAGACAGTATTCAAACCGATTTGATTTCTCAACCATATTATTCGCTTATAACTACAAATATAAATCAATGTCATGTGCATCTAAAATAATAGTGTTCACATAGACACAGACCATCTAATTGTGCCTTCTTCAGTCAAACAATTATTATTGTTTGATTGAATACTATGCTGATACAATTCCGGATCATACAAAATGCAAACACTAATCAAATCAATTTGAGATCTGGGGAATCACAAGAACTGATTCATGGCAATACAACAGAAAACAAACAGAATGGTTTATTGGATGTACTCAAGGATGAGCGAGTGTGGAGCCATTATAACAGAACAGAGGAACACCTCCTTCCTCTTCCTTCCTTCCTCTCTCTCTCAACCTTGACTGAACTATAAGCCAAGTTCTTCTTTCTCTGTTTTCCCTCAAATATACTTGATGTGCTTGACAGAGGGCTGGCCAGACTCTCTGGTGTGCCGACAACATTTCAACAGGCTTGGTTTCCCTGGGAAAGTACGACTTAACAAGACGAAATTAAGCAATGAATTTCAGTTTCTTTGGGGGACTGTCTAAACTTGAACCTTGTAGCCATGCTTAAATCCGGTTTCTGGAAGGTTCATGCCAGGGTTGCTATTAGAGAATAAACGTTTGTACAAAGAGTGGTTTGTATTTTCCTGATGACTTCACAAGAGGTGTTATTCTAGGCAAAGAGGATTACAAAGAACAATCATTTAATCAGATTGTGTTCCGAAACCCATATTTCAGGTGGCAAAGCCGACGCATTCACCCAGAAAGTAAACATGGGGTTCTCAAAAAAGACTAAAACCATTACTTATCCTAATACAGCATCATTCATGAATCTACTTATGCTGGTCATAGACGTCCAAACAAAATAAATACAAGCTTCATGAATATATTAACAGACAAAGGGAGCGTTAGCCACCGCCAAAGAGATCCTAGAGGGAAACTGAGAGCCGATGTTGGTTAAGGGGCCGTTAAGTCCCCTTAAAAAGGTCAACAAACACGTACACAAACAGATGACGCCTAGTGTCTATACAACAGCACTAGTCGCGGTTTAGAGCGATTATTAATCAGCTCAGAACAGCCTTCTCACCAATATTGTCTGATAAACAAAGGTTTAATGCAGCCAAACATATTGCAAACACCCAAACTTTGGCAGATGATTGGCCCAGTCAGGTCGTGCCAAAGAAAGGATATTGAGAACTTTGTTTGACAATTCATGGAGCCCCATTATAAATCTAGCTATCTACCTGGTAGGGGCACCCAGGTTAACACTTTGCAGTGTTGTCATGGGGATGGACTTAATTGTATGAGGACAGGGATGAAACTCATAATAAGATAAATATATACTTTTATATTAACAAAAACATTAACAATAAAGCCTGAACATTTTTGAGCGCCATCCTGAGGAAGTCTAAACTGATCTGCTGACCCTGGTGTTGGGAAGACAGTAACTAGGGAAAAGAACAGCAAAGAACCACAAGCTTAATGTAATTATTAAATTGAGAATGAAACAGCAGTCTAGTTCACTGATTCCCAGTATGATTCTGCAACATACACCATTTAATTTATTATTAGATATTGATATGCAGAAAAATACCAATTCCTAGATTAAAGGACAACTCAACAAATTACGGACAAACTACTTTCAAGCTGGGTGTGGGCGACAGCAGTGACTGACACCTGGATAACAAGGGCAGCATACAGCTGTCCTTTTGTCTTCATTTCCCACACTTCCCCCAAAATACACACAGCGCTGCACCATCTATGTTAAACATTATAGAAACATGGCGACACTGCCCATCTTGCCATAATTACCATGTTAAACATCAAATACAGCCTATACTCAATTATTGCAAGCTTATCAGTTCAGGAGACAAATCTGTGTCCTTAAAATGAGGTCACAATGGATCCAGCCGATTTATAGCCACCTCACATCTACAGTAGACTAATGAATGCAATAGACTGAATAGTGATGACAAAAGGGAAAGTAATAGCCAGGATATAAATTCATGAAACAGCCAGCTTAGGTATCAATGTATGAGGTTATAGTGTGCCCTTCAACGCAGGTGTGCGGGAAGATAGATTATCGACAAGCAAACTGCAAACTTGCCACAAAGGCAGTCGGAAGTATAGAAGGGAATAATGACTGTGACTGGTCCAAAATAAAAGATAATGGAAGGATGGTTAGGGTCGTTCCACATTCAATGTTACTTTGGAGGATTTATTCATTATTTTGCTTGTTCGCTAGTGTGGGTTTATGTAAATGTGTGACGATGGCTAGAGACAGGTGAGGGGGAGTTTAAAGGAATAAACTTATGTCTGAAGTTGCAATGATATATGTATCCATCACTCCCATTCATTATAAATAATGGACACAGAAAGATTTAGTTGATTTCTATCTAAAACAAGTAGCAGAATTCCAAGAAACCATGTTATGATAGTTAAGCATCAATCCTATGATCCGTTGAGAACTATAAAAATTAACAAAACATGTAGGCCTACCCAACGAAAAAAAGAAATCCAAAAACTGAGCATTATATACGGGTACACACAGACAAAAATAAACCCTTGACAATGAGAAAAGTGAGTTTGTGTGTACAACATAATGTTTGGATTTAGATTGTTTAAACCTCACTTGAGTATGACTGAAACCAGACACAAACTACTGTATCTTTACTAGTAAATTCAATGTCATGCCGGTACATTTGTGTTTATGGTTTAATTTAGTTTCTTGTGTCATTCAAAAAATAATGTAAATGTGTCGTACAACTATCTAGAATATATCTTAACATTTACTGCTTACCACAAGACCAGTGGTTGCTCTGTGAGGCAATATCCTATTTCCCTGGAAGAACAACTGACTTAAGTTCCAAGGAGTTATATAAGACATACCTGCACAACAACGATTAAAAGATAAGGTTACAAAGGTGTTTTTGTTCTCTAGCAGAATTGTTCGAGCAATTTTAATTTAAAACCACAAAATACATCGTACTATTAACAATGTATCCAAGAGCTTCCAGTACTCAACTAAGTAGCTATGGTCTGTATCCTTCCAATACGTACCAGTCAGTTCCATTAGTACCGTGGTTAGTTCTTTAAATGTTAACTGGACCGAGACACTAATATTAAAAACAAAAAAATTGACCTTAATTCAATCAAAAGTTAATAGACACGGTATTGAGTGGGAATTACCTTGAGCGCGTACTTGTCCCCACTCTTCTTCTGAAATATCTCCAACACCTTGCCATTGATTCCCAAGCCTAGCACCTGGCTGGTCACCTTGTAGTCGTCTGTAATGGCGTTCTTCTTAATCTGTAAACTGGGTTTCACGTGGAACTGTAAGAGCTGACCCGCGGGGTTTGGTTGGCCCTGTGGGTTGGGGAACAGTGGCTGGTTCTGTGCATTGGACAGCATGTTGTGACAGATACTAAGCCACCTTCAGTTATTTCTTGTGTGCACCGTCGCTTCTTCCTGGGTTCGCCGGCCTGTGCAAAGTTGGGCTCGTACGTACACAAGAGAAAAAATATGGTCTAGTATAAAAAACGACACGGCCCAACTTTGTTGAGTGAACAGGTATTAGTGCTAACAAACGAGCTAGGCGTTAGCATGCTAGCTTGAATCCTATTCTTGACCCGTGATCTTTGATAGCAAGTCAGCTACCAGTTAGCTTATCCATCTCGAAGATCCGCCAGCCAGTTTCCGGAAAAGTATTTGATCTAAAATGTATAAAAATCCGTGTCTTTGATTTAAAATGTTTATAATCGTTGTCGCTAGAGTTAAAACAGACACACAAAGTGAAGGACAGACAACAAAAACTCTGACGCCAGGCACACGAGAAACACTTCACTTTCCGAGCGACAGCAGCCAACCCAGCCAGAGCAGGTTTTACTGTTGACGTCATGGCACGAGTTGGCTACGCTGGGATTTAAAGGGGAAGTACACAGATATCGCACCGAATTTACTGATCGGTACTGTTCGATTTATCGATTATTTCACAGATTATACAGTCAGACCAATTCAGGCAAACGTTTTAGTGATAATTTTTGATCTTTTTGCTATGCGTAAATATATATTTGTGTAACAAATTATATATAATAAAACGTATCGAGTAAAGATGTATAGGCCTACACAGTCTGAATGGTGCTAATAAATGTGATAACTACCACTACCTTCAGAAGGTAAAATAACGCAACCATATTAAATAATACAGAACAATATTATCTACAATAATTCAGAAAGTTTGTAAATAAATGTAGAAAATGTTTTAACCAATAGATGTCGCCATCAGCCTTATGTTTTGTCAGCTTCGCATTTGGCTAAACCTAAGGTAATGCCGTTGTTTTCACCTTCATAATACAATGATGTCCACTTAATGTTTGCATTCAGCAATGAAGTGCATTCAGCAATTTTTATTTTTAAATGCTCTGGTTATCACAGGAGCAAAACATTTGTGATACCCATGGGTTTCTTAGGCAATCATTTCAGAAGGAGGCAATGTGGTCTAGTTGTTTTCATTTGCTGTAATACTCCACTATGGTCTTATTATGTTTTATTTAATTCTGAAAGACAACTCTGGAATTAAATTAAACAAATATTCTGATATTGTATCTACATATAATCTTCTTATTAAAAAGTAACAAGTTGGAAGTAGAAGTGTCATGCTGTGATAACTCAGTTTCCACTTACCCTTTTGAGCAATTCTATACTGTATGGCACATGCCTGGCTAGTGTAATGTAGTGTATAAATAAAGCTGAGAGGGAAAGGTCACAGACCTCTGATTCCATCCCCGTGGACAATAACCTGAAACGTCTTCTACAATTTGTTGTAAAATTAAGTCTGGGAAGGTGCCCAGTACATTGTCAATTAAAGGCCTAAAATCACGATTTATTATGTAAACATTAATTTATCTTTGAAGAAGTAAATGGATTACTGATTTTAAAGAATCCTATCAAATGTATTTAATGAAATTTACAACATAACATTTACATGTAGAATTATTTTACAATCACGTAAATATAAATCTGTAATTTATCATGTTTTTATTTTTATTTTAAATAATTTGAATGCCATAATAAGGTCAATATCTCAGAGGAAAATATTTATACATGTTGCACTCCCGCTTACTCCCAACATGTGACCACCCACAAAAACACACATATCCATTCCCATAACCTAACCTTTAAACCAGGAAATGCACATGACATGTGCACAATCTATTTTCCAAGAGACCTTTTCTACTCTGTTTGTTGTGATGCATGACCCAGAGAGATACTATCTTAATAACAGAGTCCACAATCCAGTCCAATTCCCCCTCACATGCTGTGGTAATGTGTAATGCCTGAGTAGAGCAGTCTCATGTCTAAGAACTGGAGCCGAAACATCAATGTTTCACCTTGTCTATATACCGTTGGCTACGTTGCACTGTGTTTCGCCTGAGCATTAGTAAACAGGAGTTTCCTGCCATGCCCCTAGCAGCTCCGAATGAAATGCTTAATCCATGAGGTCCTAAGCACACCGACGCACAGACCTATTAATACGCCACAACCTTCACATACTAACCAATGACCATGCACATACATGTGCATTCAAACACCTCTTAGACATATATACATAAACCCACGCACACACACATATACACACATTAACCCACACGATACACCA
>OOFH01075697.1:0-16599 GCA_900323355.1 Merlangius merlangus | reverse complement strand
AAAAGCTAGGGTATGCGATTTTGGAGAAAACAGCCGTTCAGATTCCGTTGCGATTCCGTTGCGTGCTCTCTGGTCCCTCCCTGCCACGCTACCTGCTGTAGCTCCTCCCTCCGAACGTCAGTTATGCGCGTTCATGTGAATTCAGTTACATTGATAGGAAGACGAAACACCATGTCCGATTCCGAAGTAATTAAACATTAGTGCTGATAACTTCATAAGCACATATATAGTTGATGGTATCCGGGGAATGGGGAATTTATGGGCCGTTGATGAAGACATTGCTACTCAGTTGTTGTCCGCCGTAGTAGTGCAAAACTGTCAGACTGCTAGGCTCGTGAACACTAACGCAGGGACGCACGGAGTCGGTGCCAAGGTGACGGACAGTCCCACAGCCAATAAGAACAGAGAATCGGAGCCTCGCTCTGATTGGTCAAAGTGTACATGAGCGGTGGCAATTTTTTGGGGGGGCACACAGAGGCAGGGGAGAGCAAAGTGATGAGCAGATATTCTCACAGCACTTCGCCTACATAAAGCTGACTGGCTATAATGACATTTTTGCCAAATATTTCAGTAACAAAAAATCGCCTACCCTAGCTTTAAGTTAACTTATTTTTATGGACTTCATTACGTCTTAGTACAATGAACAGGATGTAAGATACAGTAGTTTCCTGGTCTAACAACAATTGATTGACCTGGAAGACAACAATTGTTTCTCAACACAAACATTTATTCGCTGTTTTCCATTGGATATTGTCCCACAACATTTGTATTAAGTTGAATGTAATCGATTTAAACAATATTGCACATTTGTAGAATTCAAATATCTTAATACATAAATAATTAATAATGTAATGCTTATAATCCACATTCACTTGCCAGAAATACCCCACCACTAAACCCTGAGTAATACTTTTTAAAGTTTGAAAAGCTGTAGTTTCCTTTTTCCAGTGCTTTAGGTAATCACTTCCTCTTCACAGCCCACTTCACAGTGTTTTTTTGTTGGTCACAACTCCTTATTCAGCTCAAACAGACAAATGCAGGTCTCCCGCTGGCTGTCCAGGTAAGGTTTACATCCCAAATGCATGACTGCATCAAAGAGCAAAATCACCGCTGACTCACACGCTGTCGGGAGACATAGAGTACATGAGCACTCAGCAGCACACAAGTGGAAAATAATGTTCCCGTTTAGACATTACACCACCATGGTAATTATAAAGTAACCCTACAGGCATGTGTACTCACTTCATGGTGCATTTAAATCTGTTAATGTCCCAATTCATGAAAAGTTGTAAAATTATAGCGGTCATATTTATTATACATGGTTTTACTGAAATAAAGTTTGCCTTTGACGGCCAACTGCAACGTTGAAATAATCCCTCTAAGGGTTGAAACATCAAACTAAACCAATTTCAATGTCATTTATAAAACCTTAGCCTATTTATTAGGCCTAGCTGTTCATGTCGATGGTTCAGATTACTAGAAATGTCATATTTATGAGCTCAGTAGAGTTAAAAGTATACGAATGTCAATGCTGAACCTATTATTGCAACAAAACAAAAAAACTTCTGACCCAGAATTCAGCAGTGCCCTACGTAGCTTTAAAACGTCACGTTGTGCCATTGAATACAACATTTTCTTGTCGCCAGTTGTCATTACCTTGGACCCCTTGGGCCAATCCCAGAGTCTGTTGCACGTTCCTGCAGATGGCATCAAGGCAGTCTTGAAATTGTTCGTCACAGTCAAGTTTCTGACGACCGCAGGAGTCGTAACAACGGTCATGTTGGTTACAGCACTTGGTCATGGATGGGATTCCTATGTCAAACTTCAAACAGACATTTGGATCGTTTATCACTCTTGTTTGGCTTACATGGTAAGGTAACACATTGCGACATAAAAACAGGTATACTGTAGTAATTCATTTTTTCCTAAATGTTTCATAATGTAATCCAGGCTCACATGGAATCCAAACAGTGGAGATCCGCAGCCGTTAGGGGGCGGTGGTCTGTAGCCAGGACGAGGGGCTGGCTGATATCCTACAAGGGGCAAATGACACACCATACAAATTACACGTTTTGGCTATTACGAGAAGATTATGTGACAATATATTTCACCGAATTACAACAGATGACACACTTTTTAATCAGCCAGCAACTTTAATGAAAAGCTTACACTATGCCAACGAGGACAGAAAGGATAGCTTACCATCACTGCATTTATATTGGCACAAACCATCATAGCCGCCAAACAGGTCCAGCGCAACATTTAGATACGTATCAATCTTGTGAACTCCATTTCGGATTGTTTTTAAAGTCTTTCGCCAGTCTGGCGTTTCGGGTTCTTGTTTAGACATAGACACACGCAATAGGCTCCCACATAAAAACAAACCAAAAACACCCATCGATGCGCAGTAGCGCATATTGCACTTGATTGACAACTACAACTATATACCTGTTGTTAATTAGTATTCCATCTTCATTGTTTTGCTTATTCGCTTCAAGAATATTGTGCCAAAGGTTTCTAAGTTGTCAAGTCGTTTCCGGGTTCGGTGTACTCACGTGGTACTGATTACGTAACGAAATTGCCGTTTATCAAACGCCAACGTGTCCGATTTTTTGAACACTACCTCCCACATTGAAGCAACTCCCCATCATTAGTAGGGTGCTGCTTTTTTTTTTGTTATCAAGTTAGAAGTCTATCTCAAATGGTTAAGCCCGCAAAGAGCAAGAGTCTAAACTGCTCCAGGAGTTTTCTCAAACGCAATTACGTAACAACCAACTATAACATGAACTAGCAATTAACAGCATACATACATACATACATACATACGTTCGATCAGATCTATTGGTTCAATGTATTATAAGACCAATGTGTCAAGATGGTCACATATTCTACTTTATTCAAATGATTAGTCGAGCATTAAAGAAAAAGTTTCTCTACTTAAATAATGTCATAAAATCCAAACATTCAAAAATGAAACAAAGTATTCATAATAACAGCTTCAATGCAGTCCTTCAGCCTATGTCCCAACAACTTCACATTTTGAGAAGACAATATACAATGTTCTTGAGCAGCAAAATCAAAGTTGTACTGTTCTCGGTCCATGTCCAAAACATCTACATGGGTGGGTCGGTAGCCAGGAAGCATTCAATTAGTTTCTTCGTGTTCTCCACAATCCGCTCTAGAGCAGCTAGGACAGGTACTTCAGAAAAACCCGACAGTCTCCATGATAAATACAGCTTTTCTTTCTTTTTACAGTAAGCGGAAAATGTAGAGGTTCAGGTTGAGATGAGGACATTTGAAGAATCCCTGTTGTTGGCCACAAGTCCCTTTCCACTTTACAATCAAGTGTCTTTTTCCTTTGTTCCAGAAAAAGAAAATCAGGATGCATGGAGGCTTCTAATATATGGTGAGAATGGTTCAGTATAATACAAAAAAAAATAATAAAAAAGGTAGATTCCGGGACACCCTTGGGCTGAGAGGAGAGGGTGGGGTGATAGGAATAGGAAAAATAGGGTATGACGGGACTCCTTAAAATCTCAACAGTAAGGCTAAAGCATTTTAGTCATTTTTATTTTCTTTACGTCTACCTCAAAGATATTTCCTTAAAAAACATGTACATACATCTATATCATATACATTTATAAGATCTAAAACCGGGCGTCCCCAGCTCATCCCCCTCGGAAGAGGTCGTTAAGTCTGTCCAGCTCCTTGCAGTTGTCCATGGTCATTAGCTCGGCCTTCTTGCGCATTCGGTCGTCCCTGTACACCTTGGCAGCGTACAGCAGGTCTGTTTCTGGGAGAAACAGGCAAAATAAACTCATGTGAGCAGAAGTTAGTCACTTTCGAAAATGTACTCATGCCAGGGATCGTCACATAGTCAAAGGTGACATATTATATCACAAGGTGTGAATGACATTAGCCATATAATATGTTCTAATATGTCACCTTTAAACAGAGGTCTGAAATGGGCCATTTACTTATTTTCTGACGCTTACATCCAAAGTCACTAGATCAGGTCTTTATTGGCGCAGGTAAGGATTAGGGGATCTCATACGGACAACTAAAAGGTATGCTGTGAACATTGGAGATCAAACACAGTACCTTTTAGCTGGAAATCCAACCCCTGTGGCCACTACATAACCCTGACCCCCCTAAGAATGATCATCTTATATCATTTCCTATTCAAGACAAAAGTGAAGGATTTTCTTGAACATTTATATTGACTGATCGTTTAGACAGGGGTCCTATGAGCAGGCCCTAGTGTTTGAAATGCATATGTACTCAATGTGTATAAGCATTTTCCAGAAATCAGCCCGTCTCAGCGTCTCATCACGGACAGGAATACTTACTTGTCTGCCTCTCCTTCCAGCAGTTATTTCTAACATTGGACACGTAGTCCTCCTCCACGTTCTTCTCTATGTTATGCAGCTTGTTGCCCTTGAATTCAGACCTAAAGTCCCGGGTGACGTAGTAGTCCACACGCAGATTTTCCGTCTGCCGCTTCACCGTCTGCGCGGTCGACCTGGGGGGAGAGAGGACACGCACATACTAATTCATGCTGACGGAGGACATAATACACATGTACATCCATTGCGTTTGCTGGTCGGCTGTCTCTGAACATGGCTTCCAAGGTGTTCAAATCATATTCCAAAAATCCCTTCTGTGCTTGACATTCATCAAGCAGAGAAGGAATCTGCACATTGTGGAGGCAACTTAAAGGGGTGGTTCGGAATTGTGGACATAGGGCCTGATTCCCAAGTTAGCCTTGGTGTTCTTTATCATTGGAGACAGTTGAACACATGTCATTCAGTCCTTCTAGTTGCAGAGTTCCCTCATGCTAGGCTAGCACACGGCAACACTAGCCTGCTAATAAAACAGTCTTGCCCGCTCCACAGTACACCCGAGGCAAATCAACTATAACGCCAGATGGTCGATGTAAATGTCCGTGTTGATCGAATAATGTTAGAAATAAAACCAACCTTGCATTGCATCTTTAGGGACTTGCTGTGTCTCAGCAGCAGTGTTATATTCCTGGTGGTAGGCTACGGCAGCGGCGGACTGATACCTAGGTTAAATTCCGCTGCTGCTGAGAAAGTAGTCCCTCAAAATGCGATGATTCATGCGATGCAAAGTTAGTTTTATTTCTAACATTTCTCTATCAACACAGACATTTACATCTATAGTCTGGCTTTATAATTGATTTTCCTCGGGTGTACTGTGGAGTGGGTAAGACTGTTTCATTAGCAGGCTAGTATTGCCCGTTGTCGTGCGCTAGCCTAGCACGAGCGAACTCTGCAACTAGAAGGACTGAATGAAATGTGTTGAAAACGGTCTCCAATGATGAAGAACACCAAGGCTAACTTGGGACTCAGGCCCTATGTCCAAAATTCCGAACTACCCCTTTAATACAATTCAATCATTAATGTGCATGCTTAATGCTGTTTATTGAACAACAATGCAACAAACTAGCATGCATTCAATTCTCAATCATCACAGGCCTTAGAATCTGATCACATTTTTTTCCTCAAAGAAGTTCAGTCTAGAGTAAGTCAAGTTGCAAGTCCCGGTTTTCAAGGCTCAAGTTCAAATCTCAAATCTCTGGCTCGGTTATTCCCACATTGAATATTTAACAAAAGCAATATCTTTTTTTTTTTGGTTAATTTTGCAGTTGGAATGTGCATTCTCTTTCCAAATCTATATATTTTTGGAATGCACCATTTGTATATGTACGTACGGTCTGGAGTACAGGCTGTAGGGTGGAGTGGACACCATCAGCTGGCTCAGAATGGGCACTAGGATCAGCACCAAGATGGGCATCAGCTGAATGAACGTCGAGAAGCCACCCTGCACAACAACAAGACAGCACATGAGGCCGTACCATCTACAGCCACCTACACGCAGTCAACACCTGAAAATACATGGCTGCCATTTCGTTTTTCATAGAATTGGGAATAGTTTGTACTGAAAAGTGACGTACTCTAGCTAAAGCATTGAACCAAACCAGTCCAGGATTATTTAAAAACATTATTAAAATCTGATACTCTCCCAAGATGTACATGAATCCTAGAGGTAACGATGCCAGTGTACATACGTCTGCCCTCTCCTCCCGTTCCTGTCTTTGATCCGTCTGTTGGCTGTAGCGTGCCCTGCCGTTGGTGAAGGTGTGTGTACTCGCTGTGGAAAGGAATACATTTTCAGATTACAGGAGTCGACTGTGCATTGGGTTTTGTTATAGCAGAAGCCTGTCCAAGTGTGACATCTGCTGGCAAACGGGAGAAATTCCAAAATGACTGCAAATTCTGACATAGCCTGCCTTATGACTCTTTCAAAATCAGTCTATTGTTGTCTACTAATCTCTAAACTGTATAAATACATCTATATTTTGTACCTTTTTCGCACAGCTCTTTGTGCAACAGAAGAGCTAAATATTGTTGTCATTGTGGTCTGATTGGTTTCATTACTTGTAGTGTAAAATGTCATGAAAAGAATATGCTCTATAAATATCTTATGTCCACTAAAAAAAGTGAATAAACTAGCAGGCTCTGCTCAAAATGAAACCTGCTGGTGCAGTAGAGCAGAGGAACAATGTGTGCCAGAGCAGTCATTAAAGGTTAATCTACTAACCCAAACCCCTCTCCAGCTAAATAAAGCCTGAAAAAAAGCCAGCAAAGGAGTTGGGCGGGAATACATTATCCATTATGCAGAACTATTTGAATGGGGATTCCCAATGTTAACTTTACTGAAAATTGTTGAATCAAGGCACACATGTCACATTTGTGTAGAGATGCGTGATGCAAAAAAAGCTGTGATTTCGGGATGGTATAAGATTGTGAGCAATCGTGTGCGCTAGTGCGTGTGTGTAGTTATCAATGATTGTGTGAGGGTCGGGAGTACGTGTGTATGTGTGAGTTCACCTGTGTGTGTGAGCGCACGCGTGTGTGACTGGGTGGAAACGCATGTGATTGTGTGAGCAATTGACTGAATGCAATAGGATTTGCTTACATGAGGGGAACCCGCCGCCGAAGAACATGTTGAACAGGTCCTCAGGAGTGATGTCCCCCTCGAAGCCCCTGTGGAAGTCGAAGCCCCCTGGCTGGGCCTGGCCTGGGCTGCTAGGCTCCTCCCCCCCTGTGAGGTCATACTGTCTTCTTTTGTCAGCGTTGCTCAGCACGGAATACGCATTGCCGATCTCTGGAGGAATACAAAAACAATATGTTAATGTAGATAGGAGGTCCAACACATATTTTGGGAAGATTAGCGAGGAATTTACTGACACAACTAAATGGTGTTAGAATGCACCAGAGCCTCACTAGAATAACCTGTGATTACAATAAAACCTCTCTGCATCCTGACATCCGCATCTTGCGCGCCTTGCACTTGCGCGCCATGCACTTGCGCACATCAGCACTTTATCAAAACATGCCAATTTTAACAACCTTTCCTGATACAGAAGGAATTCAGCTGGGATACTGAACAAAAGATGTAACCGGCCGTCTAGAGCGGTGGCCTTAGGGGTGAAGGCCTTCACCTCTGCTACACAAAATATTTTTATACTGGCCTCTGGACATGGTTAAACAACCTTATCTTCATCTTCTCCTTGTCGTCTGGGTTCATATCAAAGTATCCATGGGTGGTAAGCACTAAAAACGTATGTTATTGGGAATAACATCCATGTTAGCATTATAAGACGGTTTACTTTTGAAGGCCTCAGTGGCTCCAGGCGCATGGTTCTTGTCTGGGTGGAACTTGAGCGCTAGTTTCCTGTAGGCCTTCTTCAGGTCCTCATCGCCGGCTTCTTTATTGATGCACAGCACCTCGTAGTAGTCCTTACACCGCTTTATCCTGGGAACACGAGTACCGGGGCCACATTAGTCATTTCAAGTCATTCATGGGGTCAGTGAATTAACCCGCTAGTGCTCTTACCGCCTCCACGGTACAACTTGAAGTGACATTTGATTCTCAAAACATTTGACCATTTGATTCTCACCAATCATTTGCTACATGTTATTTACATCCATTTCAATCCACGTTCCAGTAGGTCAGAAAAACATAAAAAGGCTGCCATTTCCCAATCATGATAAAGCTGAACGTAAACCAAACCTATTAAATGTGCCAGGTTTTGTCATTAGATCCAGACATGTCTAAATGAGGCACCAAACATTGTTGCGTCTTCTGCAACCTAACACAGCAAAACCTTTCGAATGAGTTTTGCACATCCAAAAATGTGACACGTGACTGTGCCTTGTGCTTTCAAAGCAAGGCTTATCGTTTGTTCATGCATTAGTTGTTAATCAGCCATGAGTGGGAGATGATTCGTTTTTGTCATGGAGGAGGCTTTCTAAATGAGAATAACAAACAAGCAAACCAGTAAACTGTATCACAGGAGATTCCTCAGGGTTATATTGAGACCTTGGAGACCCTTGAAGGGTTTGTTATTTAAACCTCCAGGGGTGGGCGCAAAGAAAGGAACGATGCAACACACTGAAAGTATTGCACAGGGGACGACAAATGCCATGTTCTCTAACTTGGAAATAATACAACCGAACCAGACCTGGGCGCATGGCCAATGAGTTGTCCGTCATCAAAATGTACTGTGCATTGTGATTCAAAACACTTCTGCTCAATCACAAAGTCGATTCTCTGGTCTTCTCTGGTCAAAATGCTACACGTGTTTGTGTGACTGTGGTCCTCCCTCCCCTTAAGGGCAGGAATCCAAGCACTAGCGGTTCCCATGGAGATCTGCTGTGTATGCAGAGAACTGCATAGTGTGTGGGGGCCTCAAATGGCCCGGGAATATAAAAAGGTGCATAAACTCAGGGTGGGGGGGGGCAGTACCCGTGGACAGAGCGAGAATTGTCCATTAAGGAGTGAAGTCAAGTGATATCTGCATGTTTTGAGTGGAGCGATAAGTGGCTTCAAGATTGTGCTAGGGTCAGAAGAGATTCGTTATGAAAAATACCATGGGGAAATAGAAAATTACCATCAATGCAACATAACACCAACATAACACCATTTCTTACCCTAGCTCCATAAAAGAAACTGGTGGAATACGATGATCCACTTTAGGTATCGTTCTCTTGCCATAAACACATGATCAGAAAGGCCTGACAATGGTTCAATCCCAAAGGCCAAGAAGGACCTGGGAAGACTTGAGGAGGATTCTTTATTTCGCTCTTTCCAACTACCACTATATCCATCCATATGTATCTTTCAATCACAACTCGTCCCGTCGATCTTCATCTGGCTCTCATTAACAGCAACCATACAAGATTGATCCTAAATTAAAATTAAAACCCTTGCGGTTCAGATTCCCTTGGAAAGGAATCAGGTATTATCAGCCTTTCACATTAATTTTTTCACAACCTGTTCAGCTCTTGGGTTTGGCTCCTCAGCCATTTATTTTTTGTATCTACCTTAGATTTTTGCCTTAGGTGAACAATTTAAACAAACAAATGTACAGCACCCACTGGCCTCTCAAATCTCAGTCCACATCTTCTCCGATCAGCTTTCTACCATGGCAAGTATCACAATGACATTATTTAGTATTGGACCAAATCTAGGAGAACTCTACAGCCTGGCAACAGGATATGGAAACAGCAGCAGTTATAGTTCATATTCTAGACCAGAGGTCACCAACAGCAAGACCGCAGTCTCTTCCTGGCCCAGAAGCCTTACCATAAGGACCCGGACCTACAGCGGATTATGATATAAAACGACAGGTAGCTTCTAATTGAACCAGCGCAGCTTCTGTATTCTTTACAGTAGTGGTTTAGTGGGTGAGGAAACGCAAAGACCAATTGCATGGGAGTCAAGACATCCCACGTGATATTAATCAGCCAATCAAGTTTGTGCATTCCCGGCGGTAAACATTTAAACTCAGTGAAGACAGATGAGTGAGTTAGAGGCAAGTTACACATGAAAATATGGCAGAAAGAAAATATAGCAATACTGACGAGTGAGACAGAGACATTCAGACGAGTGACAGAGGATAATAAAAAGTGCCAATGTGAAAAAACTAAAAGGTTTTGAACAAACATACCCCACTCAAATCCGAAGTGAGGTCCCAGAAAGTAAGTAGTCTCAGAGCCCAATATGACCAATCAACCAGGATCCTGAGCCACACATTCAGTACACAACAACTTGCTCATTGTTCCCTCAGAGTGGCTTGGATTTTGGTTAACACAAAAAGCCATTTTCTGATGGTGTCACGAATGCATTACTTTATTTTTTATTGATTGACAATTTTCACATTTTCTAATTGTATTTACAGTATATCTGCAGTCACACATGTACTGTATGCTAAGTTTTATGTTATGTGGCAATGGATATTTGCAATAGTTTTTGCAAATATGCAGATGTTGATACAATTACTCGGCTACTTAAATATATATCGCACTTAACAGTTAGAAATTATTATGATCTTCCAGATCTTTGCTTAAAAAAAAAAAATCTCTAACTTGACCCCTTTCTATTTTAGCTGAATACCCATGTTCTAGACAAACCACCACTCCAAAACACAAGAACGCTTTCACATTCACGCGTGTGTGGAGAACGATAACCAGACCAGCTCCCGGGCTCCTCACCTCTGCACGCCCTCCACCTGATCCTTGGTGAAGATCTTGGCGGCCTCCCCTCCTCCTGCCGGATCGTGGCCCTCCTGGTCTGCGTGCAAGCCGTTACTCTCCCCGCTGCTCGCAGGCCGCCGCCTGCAGTGGGCTCCGTTTCCCGCCGAGCTGCCATTCTTAGTCAGCGCATCCAAAAGCACTGGAGAGAGACAGACCCAGGGTGAGCGTTCAAGCTAGGCACACAGCTGGACAGGGGGACTGGTTTGGTGTGCATGGGAGGTTTCGGAATACAAAATCAATACCTGCTGTGTTTTTTGGAGGAAACTTTCGAAATCGTAATAGATCAGAAACTGACAATGTCAATATTACATAATGTTATAATGCCGAACCTAATTCAGACTATGCAACTTGCATTTCAAGTGAATCTTTCTTAAATGTAATTTAAATGTATACAAATTAATTAAAAAAATAGCTGCAGCTCTCCATTTTATTCCGCAACCATGTGGCATTAGTCTTAATTAACCCTACACTGTCCAGCTGCATTAGCTATACCAGTATAACCATAGGCCAACTTGTCCTCAAGTTAACATTAGACAAGGTGTCCTAGGACCTTCACATAAAGATGCAGGCTGTACAACACAAATACCAACGGCAATATCTTATACCAGTTGAGCGTGTCCCAAAAACAAATACCAAGAGTCATAATAGAAACAAAAAAAACGTTCTGAACCCAAAAGCCCAGATGTAAGCCATGAATGACGTAGACACCCATTGTTGTATTCATTAGGTCCATAATTATGCTTATGTCCGTCAATTTGACTCAATTTGACATCTTCTCCAAACTACTACTCGGGATAGTAACGATTGTAAGCACACTGAGCACAGACACGATATTGAAGATAATGGGCACACTCTTTCCTTCAAATATGACATCACTGGTTACGTAGTATGATTTAACTACCTGTGTTTCATTAATATTGAAGCTGTAGCTGCTCTGTAGCTTCAAGAAATGTACACGTTTTCTACAACCCGATACAAGTCTAGGTTTGGTTGGAAAACATTAATTCGAATGTCACTGAATAACGTAGCCAGAGGTAGTTGGTGAAGCTTCAATCACCTCAGAACACTTCATTTGAGCCCTTCATACATCCTGAAAGAAAGTTACACATAAATGAAAAACGTTGATTTTTGTGAAACCAAAAGGAATGCAGATACAACGTTGACAACCCTAACTTTACGTAGAGGTGCAACATTGGAGAGGTAATCGCCATTAAGTACAATCAGATATAATTATAGCATCATGAAAAGGGCACTATGAGGAGGAAATTGCGACGGTGACCGTACATTAATGCAAACGGCATCCATGTATAAAGGGTATATGTGGAGATACTCATATTTAAAATGGTTCAAAGCTAATGCCTTTTGTGAGGGGACTTACTCTGTTAAACTACTGGATAATAATACTAAAGTAGCCTATAGTCAGATTGACAGCTGAATTAAGTCAATTTCCAACACAAATATTGTCAGAGATTGCATGCTCTGTCCAGGGTGGAAAATAGGTCATCGAATAACACTGCACAACAATGCACTCACATATGTACGAGTGCAGAGCCTTCTATCCATCAATCGATTACGTCTTGAATTAGACTGCTCGTTTAGATAAAAGCCAACCATATACCATGGCTCTTATACCATGGCTAATGCAATACTTCCGACTGCAGCCTCTGGGTCGATGAGTCAATGAAGGGATTGACAGGAGCCAGGCTCGCCCGGGGACAGCTACTCCAACGTACAGTACCCTCTCAAAACCGTGTGTGTGCTCTGTTCTCACTCAACTCGCGGTCATGATTCAATTCACAGCATTGTATAGTCACCGACACACAGCAGCGGGCTGACAGAAAGATAACACTGTTTGGCAATATACCGTCACAAGCTAATGTTCATGTTAGCAAAGCACCTTGTAAATGCGTACCATTTGAAACGAGAGTAACGTAACGTCGTTTGGCGAAATTAATAACACGTGTGAAAGGCTTGTATTGCATTTACATAGATACACATTTATAGACCGTAAAACATTGACTCAATTAACTGATAACGTAGCACGGCTACCGTAGCCAGCTACTGTGAATTTGCAGTTGGCTAGTAGTCCATTTAACCCTTAGCTAAATCGTATGCCGACTGGAAATAACGGGGAGGTCGGACGCCATTGAATGAATACGGTACCTTTAGCTCTCTCCGTGGGGTAGAGCTTCTCCGCTTTGTTTAGAAACTTTGACGCCTTCTCTTTATCACCAGCTTCGAGCGCTTTCGAAGCTATATTTATACATTTTTCAGCTTCGTCCCTGTTCCCTTCCATCTTTCTTCTTCCTCTTCCTCCCCCGGCTCGGTCAGCTGATCATCTCCCAGACCACGTGGTCTGGACTGTCTGTCAGGTGTGTTAGCAGATATAAGAGGATCAATTTACCCATCTCTTATTTGCTGGCTTCTATAAATTTGCATTTACCTGTTGATATAGAAGATCGAAAGGAAATGCAAGGGCGACAATTCATAGCGTTAAATGTTTTATTAACATGCGTGTCATAATCCAATATGAACATGAGAGATATCTTGAAACAATGCTTGAACGAAAAAGCCTAAATATTTAAAGGTAATATAATTTTTAAAAAATTAAAATAAAAACTTGAAATGCTTTATTTATTTTGCCACGGGGTGGATTATCCATTGCGATCAACAGAGGTCACTATTGCGATTGCAATTACGAAGCCTACCCTGGGACTTCAAGGACTAGTTTCTGGCCTACCTAACTGGGGACAGGCACCTGGCTGCAGACCTACAGCCTGAGTGATCAAGCAGCCAGACACGTTTGCAATAAGGAGCAACTCTTATTATACATTGAAAACTAAACTTCTTATTATACATTGAAAACAAAAATTCCAGACTCGGATTCATGAAATCAAATTTTAGGCCTAATATTCTGTACATCCTGTATAGAACGCCTGTCATTATTGGGAAAATAAGCCCTGAAGCAAGATTGTCACCCAACGCCACCCAGGTACTAACACCATCTCCTATCTCAAAAAAAAAAAAAGAGAAAGAGAAAGAGAGAGTGTGTGTGTTTCCAGTCTCATAAAAGTTGAGAGTTCCAGACTCCAACGGTTTTCCTTTATTAGGCTTGGATGCGTGAGGGGTAAGGCTTGTTTGGGAAAGTGCCCATGGTGTTGAGTGCAGCATGGATGCGGAAGTGAAGCCTAGACTCCATGCTGTAGTCCTTGTAGTTGACCCTGTTCAGACAAAAAGTACATACAATAGTTTAAGGACGCTGCTGAACCAAGCGATATGGAAAGAAAAAGGCTTGACCACGCACTTGATTTTCTCCAGGAGTTCTACTGCCTTGTTGGTATCCCCCCTCTGCTTGTAAATCAGGCCGAGCTCGTAAATGGTGAAGGGCACCAGGTAGTCATCATATTTGATCTGTTGTTCACTGTGAAAAGTAAAGAAAGGGCTCTTCAGTAATGAATTGAGATAGAGCAGAAGAGTGACCTCGCTCTCCCAAATACAACGCCAAAAGTCTCAGTCTTGATCAATACATGTCGAGATGCTTTAGTTACTTATTATTCAATATTATTTAGTAATGAGTAAATTAAAATGTGTTTCTTCCATTTTGCATAAAGTCTCATGAAAAATAATGCATCTTTTTTTTGCAATATCTTATCAAAGCATCTATATTTAGAGAGGAGATAGTCAATTTTCCATATGCTCCACTAAGATTTGTAGCATGACTAGACCTGTACCGGATCAGAGTAGAGTAGTGATCAGTCCCCCCGGGTCTCACCTGGAGATGACGTGGTTGAAGCAGCCCTCCGCCTCATCGAGACTGCCCAGCTGTCTGAGACACAGGCCCTTCAGGAGCTGGACCACACACTGGTCGTCTACATGATGATCAGACTGGCCTGTGCACAGAACGTTAGACACGATTTCGAGGATTTAAAAATGGTGATTTTAATTTGTTTCACTCAAAGTATCTCAAATAGTTTCACAAGAATTCACTGACTTGCAGAACTTGCGAGTTGGTCCTCTGCCTTCTGTATGGTGGACAATATGCTGCATGTCAGCTCTGGTCTCTTTCCTACTATCGTGAAGCCGTTCCAGACATACATCATTTCCTGGAATCCCACAAGGTTTGATTAAATCACAGTTTTAGGAAATGAGTACCGGTACACTGCTATAACAGTTCATATTAGGGTGTCGGGTGCCCACCAACACAGGGAGGACTGGTTTTGTATACTGGACTAACAGTTCATATCAGGGGGTCGTGGTGCTCACCAACACAGCGAGGACTGGTTTTGTATACTGGACTAACAGTTCATATCAGGGGGTCCTGGTGCTCACCAACGCAGGGAGGACTGGTTTTGTAGGGCTGGAGGAGAAGCATCTCTGGGCCTTCTTGGCAGCAAACTTCTCTGTTGGGACCGACTTCCCAGCAATCCTGAGGCGGAGGCCTTCCACCTGTCTGTTAAACCACACCAGTGGATGACAGCAATGATTGAGCAGAATTGTCAAAATTAGGAGTAGTGCAAGCAGGGGAGTCTCCCTTCACTCACTTGAACAAGTCTTCTGCATTTTGTCCCATGGCCTCCACTTCTGCGTCTGGGAGCATGCTCAAGAGGGCAGCTTTCTGGTACATATAAGTGGACTGGAGAGAGATTATAAATGAGGAATAATAAGCAAAATGACCACAAAACAAAGCAATGCAGACTGTATGAAATAGAGCAAGTAGGTCATCATGGCCGGCCTCGTCCGTTTCCAAGAACTCAAACCACTCTTGTAGCTTTTAGGAAGCACAAACTTCCACAAAATCGGAGGTCTGCCTCAATACAATTGAATAACAACTTATCTGAACTGAATGTCCTCTTATCTCTTTCAGTTGTGGCTACAGTTGCAGGTTTGTTTGTTGAATACCCCCTGATAAGGTTTTCATGAGGGCCCTTATCTTCCCATCCCCCCCAGTGCTTCCAACAAGAAGACGTAATGATCATCATACAGGCTTACGTGAAAAGTATAGGGAAATCTAGCAAAGGTGTTTGCATTATCTTGCCTATATAAATTAAATAAGTGTGGGAAAATTACGGAGTCAATGAAGGAAGAGACAGGGAGGGCCTTATGACGCCTACAGCGGCCACAAAGAAGAATGGAGCCTCCTTCATTCTTTCTCTCACTTTACTTTTTTTTTTTACTTTTTCATTTTAACTCCTACAATAAGCTGGATTTCCAGACATCTTTTGTTCTTGTCTGGGGAGGCCATTGTAACAACAATAGTTCTTCACACACCTGGTGGCTTCCATACGCCACCAAGATGGCTTTCACCTCCAGACAAGGACGCAGGGTGTTGGTGTTAGAAATCCGGTTAACTGTAAAATGTGCAGACAACGACACATGACTATGGGGGCTCCATGTTGCCTTGCAGGAGATCTCCTCCATTGTGTGTGGTGATTGTTGATTTAACCTGTTAACACTGATTGCTTAATCAGTTTACACTGATTAAGCAATCAGTGTTAACTACTAAACCGCCTTCAGATGGCCCAAAATGCAGCTGCAAGACTGCTGACAGGCACTAAAAAACACGACCACATCACACCAGTTCTTGCCTCCTTGCATTGGCTTCCTGTTAATTTTAGAATTCAGTTCAAGGTTTTACTGATTGTTTTTAAAGCTCTTAATGGACAGGCCCCTAGTTACATTTCTGACCTTATCCATCCCCACCAAGCCCCCATGTCTCTCAGATCATCTGGCAATGCTCTCCTCCATGTGCCTCGGTCAAGGCTCAAGCGAAAAGGTGACAGAGCCTTTGCAGTTGCAGCGCGGAACCAACTGCCCCTGGACATTAAAAATGCTCCGTCCATCTTTGTTTTTAAGTCTAGGCTCAAAACTCACATTTTCACTCTATCCTTCCCAGCTTCCTAACCCTCCGGCTGTTGCCCCATCTGTAACTCTGTATATGTCTCTTGTTGTCATTGCCGTCTCTGTTCCTGTTGTC
>OOFH01075696.1:0-14833 GCA_900323355.1 Merlangius merlangus | reverse complement strand
ATCCGATTTCATATTGATTAGATCTTCTCTGTGTCTTTGTATCTGTTTGAAGTGTGTGTCATTCTCCAATTTCTGCTTTTCCATTTCTTTTTGCTGAATTTCCAAGTTAGTTGTCTGACTCTGTGCATCCAGAATCTTCTGCTCTATTAATTGCATCTTCATTGTAATGTCTTGATGTGTCTTTTCAACCAACTCTTTTATTGAGTCTTTCATATTTGTGTTGTGTCTTATCGTTTGCATGGCCTCTTCTTCTCTCATCCTTACTTTCGACAAATCTCTTTCTAGCATCGTGCTTTGGTCCAAGGCCTTTCTTCGCTCTTCATAAATATCAAGCTTCTCTTTTTCAAGCTGTGCTGTCTCTTCAAAGATTCTTTCCATGATCACTTTAAGCTCCTCCTTCTTATTCATGACATCACTCTTAAAACGTTGAACTTCCTCCTGTTGTTTTATTAGATTTTCCTGCCCAATTTGGAGTTCACCAGTCAATCGTTTCAGGTCAATGTCTAGAAGCTCTTGTTGTTTCTGTTTTTGGTTCATGTGTTGTATTTCTTCGTGAAGTTCTTGGATTTTCTTTTGGACTTCAAGAAGTAAATGGTCCATATTTTCTCTGTCATTGTTCAAATCGCTCTGTAGACCATGAACTTTGTATTTTTTTTTTTGGAGTTCCACCTTTGCCATTTCAAGTCTTTCTTTTTCTACTTTCACAAAAGATCGATCTCTTTCTACTATCTCAGTTTGTTCCCGGAACTTTTCTTTGTCTCTTTCCAGTGCCTCTGTTTCTTTTTGGATTTCAGACCTCATGATATCCAAATCAAGGTTGTCTTTGTTGATTGTTTCTTTAACTGTGTCCAGATATTTGCTTTGCCTGTCTACTGCTTCCTTTTCCGTATTGAGGTCTTGTTTCTCCAGTATCAGCTGCTCGCTCCAATTCTTTTGCATTGCCTGTTTTTGTACCACCATGTCCGATTTCATATTGATCAGATCTTCTCTGTGTCTTTGTATTTGTTCAAAGTGTGTGTCAATCTCCAATTTCTGCTTTTCCATTTCTTTTTGCTGAATTTCAAAGTTAGTTGTCTGTTTGTGTGCATTCAAAATCTTTTGCTCTATTACTTGCATCTTCATTGTAATGTCTAGATTTGTCTTTTCAACCAACCCTTTTATTGAGTCTTTCATATTTGTGTTGTGTCTCATCATATGCATGGCCTCTTCTTCTCTCATCCTTACTACCGACAAATCTCTTTCTAGCATCGTCCTTTCGTCCAAGGCCTTTCTTCGTTCTTCGTCAATATCAAGTTTCTCTTTTTCAAGCCGTGCTGTCTCTTCAAAGATTCTTTCCATGATCACTTTAAGCTCCTCCTTCTTAATCATGACATCACTCTTAAAACGTTGAACTTCCTCCTGTTGTTTTATTAGATTTTCCTGCCCAATTTGGAGATAATCAGTCAATCGTTTCAGGTCAATGTCTAGAAGCTCTTGATGTTTCTGTTTTTGGGCAATCTGTTGTATCTCTTTATGAAGTTCTTGGATTTTCTTTTGGACTTCAAGAAGTAAATGGTCCATCTTTTCTCTGTCATTGTTCAAATCGCTCTGTACACCATGAATTTTATCTTGGTTTTCTTGGAGTTCCGCCTTTGCCATTTCATGTCTTTCTTTTTCTACTTTCACATAAGATTGATCTCTTTGTAGTATCTCAGTTTTTCCCCGGAACTTTTCTTTGTCTCTTTCCAGTGCCTCTGTTTCTTTTTGGATTTCAGACCTCATGAAATCCAAATCAAGGTTGTCTTTGTTGATTGTTTCTCTGACTGTGTCCAGATATTTGCTTTGCCTCTCTACTGCTTTCTTTTCCGTATTGAGATCTTGCTTCTCCAGTATCAGCTCCTCGTTCCAATTCTTTTGCATTTCCTTTTTTTGTTCCATCATGTCCGTTTTCATATTGATCAGATCTTCTCTGTCTCTTTGTATTTGTTCAAAGTGTGCGTCAATCTCCAATTTCTGCTCATCCATTTGTTTTTGCTGAATTTCCCAGTTGGTTGTCTGCTTTTGTGTATCCAGAATCTTCTGCTCTATTAATTGCATCTTCATTGTAATGTCTTTATGTGTCTTTTCAACCAACTCTTTTATTGCGTTTTTCATATTTGTGTTGTGTCTTATCGTTTGCGTTGCCTCTTCTTCTCTCATCCTTACTTCCGACAAATCTCTTTCTAGCATCGTCCTTTCGTCCAAGGCCTTTCTTCGCTCTTCATCAATAGTAAGCTTCTCTTGTTCAAGCTGTGCTGTCTCTTCAAAGATTCTTTCCATGATCATTTTAAGCTCCTCCTTCTTTTTCATGACATCACTCTTAAAACGTTGAACTTCATCCTGTTGTTTTATTAGATTTTCCAGCCTAATTTGGAGAACATCAGTCAATCGTTTCAGTTCACTGTCTAGAAGCTCTTGTTGTTTCTGTTTTTGGGCCATCTGTTGTATCTCTTTATGAAGTTCTTGGATTTTCTTTTGGACTTCAAGAAGTAAATTGTCCATCTTTCCTCTGTCACTGTTCAAATCACTCTGTAGACCATGAACTTTGTCTTGCTTTTCTTGGAGTTCCGCCTTTGCCATTTCAAGTCTTTCTTTTTCTACTTTCACAAACGATTGATCTCTTTCTAGTATCTCAGTTTGTTCCCGGAACTTGTCTTTGTCTCTTTCCAGTGCCTCTGTTTCTTTTTGGATTTCAGACCTCATGATATCCAAATCAAGGTTGTCTTTGTTGATTGTTTCTTTAACGGTGTTCAGATATTTGCTTTGCCTGTCTACTGCTTCCTTTTCTGTATGGAGAGCTTGTTTCTCCAGTAGCAGCTCCTCGTTCCAATTATTTAGCCTTTCTTGTTTTTTTACCATCATGTCCGATTTTCTTTTGATCAGATCTTCTCTGTGTCTTTGTATCTGTTTGAAGTGTGTGTCAATCTCCAATTTCTGCCTTCCCATTTCTTTTTGCTGAATTTCCAATGTGGTTGTCTGTTTTTGTGCATCCAGAATCTTCTGCTCTATTAATTGCATCTTCATTGTAATTTCTTGATGTGTCTTTTTAACCAACTCTTTTATTGTGTCTTTCATACTTGTGTTGTGTCTTATCGTTTGCATGGCCTCTTCTTCTCTCATCCTTACTTCCGACAAATCTCTTTCTAGCATCTTCCTTTCGTCCAAGGCCTTTCTTCGCTCTTCATCAATATCAAGCTTCTCTTGTTCAAGCTGTGCTGTCTCGTCAAAGATTCTTTCCATGATCACTTTAAGCTCCTCCTTCTTATTCATGAAAGCACTCTTAAAACGTTGAACTTCCCCCTGTTGTTTCATTAGATTTCCCTGCCCAATTTGGATATCATCCATCAACTGTTTCAAGTCACCCTCTGGAAGCTCTTGTTGTTTCTGTTTTTGGGCCATGTCTTGTATCTCTTTATGAAGTTCTTGGATGTTTTTTTGGACTTCAAGAAGTAAATTTTCCATCTTTTCTCTGTCACTGTTCATGTCGCTCAGATCTCTTTGCTTTTCTATGAGAAGGTCTGTCCTCAAGCTATATTCAATTTCCTCTGTTTGTATTCTAATGTCATGTCCTAATGTTATTTGTTCCTCTTTGGGTCTTTGGATTGATTGAAAATAACTCTCCATCTTCATTCTATGGTTATCAAACTCCTGTTTCTTCTCTTGTGTAATCAATTTAAGGTTTTGTATATCTGCATTTGAATCTTGCAAGAGGTCCATCTTTGTTTGGTGGTCTACTTGTGTCTTATTTTTTAGCATTTGTAAATTATCTCTGTGATATTGTATTACACTTGCTGTTCTTATTAGCATATTGTCTTCCATTTTGGATTCATACAGTCGTTTTTCCATCCTATTCCTGTCATCTGCTATTGTTTTTTGCTGTTTTATAATTTCACTCTTTGTCTGTTTGAGGGTTTCCTTCTCTCTTATGATATTGTCCATATCAGCTTCGGCCTCTTGTTTCATGTAGTTGACATGTCTTTTTAAATCTTCCACTTTGTCTCTTTCAATTTGTAAGGCATCCCGGCAGCCGTTCAATAATTGTTTGTCTCTTTCTATTTCTTTATCCTTAAGTTCTTGTTCTTTCAGTTTCATTCTAAGACTATTCACAACATTCTTGTATTCAGCCTTTCTCTTTTGAATGTCAAGAGCCTCTTCTTGTTGTCTTTTCCTGTGTTCCTGTATTTCAATTAGGGCTCTATTAATAATAGCCTGCTTGCTCGCCAGTTCCACCACTGTCATTTCATGTCTCTTTTTTTCCTCTTCCATTTTTCTTTGGTGACCTGGCAGTATAACCATTAAACTGTGTATAAAGGACTTCATCAATTCCCCTTCTTCTTTCTCTTTCTTTGTTGTCTCATATATATCATTGGATTTGATTTGAATGATTTGTGTTTGGGCTAATCCCAGCACAGTTTTACAATTGTGTTCATCTTTTGATAGCAGTTCGATGTTCGGTTTCACCTGACTTTGGGGTTCTCCCAATTTCTCTTGAATGTAATCAGCCAAGTCCTCTATGCCTCCTGCTGTAGGCTCTTGCATTACCTCTACATTTCCACTTTGTGGTGCCTGCAATCTTGTTTCTGGCTTCCCTCCGGGGTTTCCTATCTGCCATTGCAGATCTACCTTCATAACCTCAGAGTCGTTTATCTTCTCTTTGCTGCTCACCTCAATCCTCTGTTCCACCACTCTCTTTTTTAGTGTTTCTTGCTCAAAGGCATCCGTTTCTTTCTGTACTCCAGACAATGACCACATCCTTTTAGCCTCTTGCTCTTTTCTATTGACCTTCCTTAATGTCTTTTTGTTTTGTTTTCTCTCCACTTCCATTTCAGACTTAAGCAGTTCCAACTCTCTAATCTCTCTTTTAGTCCTCTCGTAGTTGTCGTTAAGCTCGCTCCTCTTCTTTTGAATATCCTCCCTTGTGTGACTCAAAATTTGCATCTCAGTTTGGGCCTGTTGTATCATTTTTTCTAAATCAATCTTTTCAATCTGTAACTCAGATTTTAGTTTCTCTATGTTCATCTTCTCAGTCTTGTTCTCAGCTGCTAGTGTTTCAATCTCCTCTCGTTGTTTCTCCAGATTGAGTTTTAGGGTTTTCAGATCATTCATTTTCATGTTTCCTCTCATTTCCATTTCTCCAAGATCACTCATAACTTGGTTAAATTGATCAGTGTCTCTTTGTAATTGTATCTTGTCCAGCATCCTAGTCTCTCCTTTACCATTTAGATTCTCAGTGTGTTTTCTGACCAAAATACCGTAGCTTTCATTGTTTTTCTTTTCGTTATAATTTTTCTCCTTTTCCTCAGCCAGCTCCTTCTTTAGACATTCTAGTTTTATCTTTAGAACCTCTAACTGATCCCTTTCTCTTCTGATCCTCTCCATCCTATCATCCAGTTCTCTCCTTCTCTTTTGCGTATTTGTTTGGAGAGATTCCTTTTCTCTTTGAATTTCAACCAACCGCATTCCAACTTCCTCCCTTTTTCGTATTTCCCTCTTAGATGACCTATCATTTTCTTTTCGTTTTGTTACCAACTCTGCCTTCAGTAGCTCCATCTCCCTTGTCTTTCTCTTGATGTGTCGCATTTTATCGTCAAGTTCTTGGGTTTGTTTCGCAATACCATCCCTTGCTTTGTTTATTTCTGTATACAGCTTTTGTCTTTCCTTTATCAGGCTCTCTCTCTCGGACTCAACCTGATGTTTCAACATCTCTATTTCCTGTCTTTCAGTTCTGAGACCAGCCCTTAATATTTGAAGTTCCTCCTTGTGTTTGTCCAGAGCAGACTCAGTCTCCATCTTCTGTTTGAGTTGGCCTTGAAGTTCCGCCATTTCATTCATTTCTCTTTGTCCCTGGTCTAAATTGGCACTGAACTCATTGGTTTCTTCTTTGGATACAAGTTCTAAAATATCTTGCTCTTCTTTCTCCATGTCTCTTTCTTGAAATTGCTGCCTATCACTTACCACTTCTCTTTCCTGTCTGTGTAGTTTAAACTGTGCAAGATATGCCTCATCTCTATCGATATTGGAGTCCATATCTATCCTCTGCTGACTGATTTCTCTATTGACTATCTGAAGCTCAAAGGTTTTCTGGCAAATCATATCAATGACACTTTCTAAGCTTTGTTTCTCTGCCTCAATCTTGCAGTTCAAACCCTTGAGTTGTGTCTGTTTTAGTTGGTATTCCTCAAACTTAGTCTTAAAATGTGAAGCCATACGTTCAATTTTATGTTTTACTTTGGATATGTTCTCGATCTGCTGGTCCACCAGCACCTTCTTCTGATGTAGTTTCATTTTTAAAATGTCCAATTCATCCCTCTCTCTGAGAGTTTTCTCTCGTCGCTGGTCAAGTTCTCTCTGCTGTTTCCTAATCATCATTTGAATACATTTCATGTCAGTCTTCTCGTTGCTCAGATACATTTCACTTTGATCCATCGCATCTTTAACTTTGTTTAGGACATCTCTGATTTGTTGCAACAGCTGCAGCACTGATCCCTCAGCGTTCCCACGGACCTCTCTAGGAGCCATGTCAATGCAGCTTTCTTCAGTTTCTTTCAATGATATTTGTTCTAATGATTCTTGTATTCTGTTAATCTCCCGAATCAAGGTTTGTATCCTGGCATTTCCTAACGCCGGTGGCCCCTCTGATTCACGTTCCATCAAATTTGCTGGTTTTCTTTGGTATTCAGTTGTTAAAGACGCCACTGGTATTTCATATTCAACATTCTCTTCTTCATAACTCTGTCTGTTAACCTGTAAACGTACTCTGTACGGTACTGTCTGTTTGATCTGCCCGATTGATCTATCACCTTGATTTCCTACGTCCCTATTGTCTGACCCATCATCAGCCCCTTGCAGATAAAGGTTGCTTATATCTTCAATCAGTCTTTCCATCTCTTTGTGGTTTTGTTTTAAGCTGTCCATAGCCCCTTTCACTATCTCCTCTTCCTCTCCGAGTTTTGAGATATAGCTTTCAGTTTCCGTCCTATCCCTCACAGTCCTTTTTTGTTCCATTTTATCCTGAAATCCAGCTTTTGAGCTGGGTTCAGGTGAATCCATGTCCTGCTTATCCTGTGTAACCACCCTCGATGGTTGAATTCCCAGGCTTTCCTTTTCAATTGTTGAATACTTACCAAACGTTTGTACTTCTTCACTTCGTTGACTGACATCAAGAAAGGTTTGCGTTGCCTTTTCCCTTGCAGTTGGTTTATCTGGGAGAATACTTTTTTTTGTAGCCTCAATGGGGGTGTGATCAATCCCTGCACTCGTACTTTGCATGTCCCCTTTCATCTCATCTATGACGTCCATGTTACATCCAGACTCCTTAGTCTTCTGTTCCTCCTTCTCCAGCTGCATTTTCATCTTCATCACCTGCAGGGCATCCCTTTCCTGAGCAATCTTCTCCAATCTTTGGTCAAGTTCACGTCTTTGTTTCTGCGCTCTGTAATTTGTCCACTTGGTTTGGCTTTCGTCCTGTTGCAAATTGGTTCTCCCTTGCTTGGGTGTCTGTGTCACCGTCTTTAACACATCTCTGATCGCCTGCACTTTATGAACCAACCTTTGGATTTTTGCGTTCACTTTGATCCCTTCACCTGCCCCTGCATTCTCTGTATCTGTATCTGCAAATTTACTTGCATCGTCCTTCTTTGACCTCTCTTTCTCTTCCATGTCTTCTTTTACTTGCGGTGCAGTTTCCCTTCTCTTGTCAGCATCTTGCTGTTTCATCGTGCTGCCCCTCATACTTTTCTCCAGGTTACTTTTCTGTATGTCAATCTCAGTGTTCAACACTTCCCTCTCTCGTGTCTTTTCCAACTTTTGATCAAGCTCCAGCTGCTGCCTTTGAATGTTCTCCTTCATCTGTTTCACTTTGTCCATCTCTGTCTTCACAAACTGCCTATCTCTTTCTATGTCATCTCTCTGGGCCTGTATTTCAGTTTTCACTCGGTCCTCAATCATTTCATGTATCGCTGCCGTCATCGGATCTCGGGGGGCTACAGTCTGCCTCTCAACATCATCTGTAATATGTTGTGACCTTGGTCTCATCACGGCTGTCAGTTGATGTTCTGCCGGCCCCGGGGTTCCAATCTCTGCAGATACTTCCTGCCCATCCAATTCAAGCCAAAGTCTTTCCACTGCTGCCTTCACTCGGTTCAGTTCATTCTTCATCTTCTCATACGGCTCATTGTCGTCAGGCAGTCTGGCAGTGTGCAAGTGATCCATCTTGTTCTTGCGTTTCTCCGTCTCTCTGATGTTTGTGTTTATTTGAAGTCGCATCCTCTTCATTTGCTTCCTTAGAAATGCAATTTCATACTTTGCCATCCTGAAGTTGTGTTTTATTTCAGCAATACATTTTTGCATTTGTCCTTCCACTTGCTTTGCTTCACTTACTCTTCTCTTGTTTTCCTGAATTTGACACTGTACGTCAGCCTGAATCTTTTTGAATGCATCTTGCAGTTGTTTATTTGTTTTTGTCGGTTCTGTGTGCCTTATTGGCTTACCATGCATGATAAGTGCTTTGAATATTTCTCGCTCATTCATGAACTCATTTTGCCTGCAGTCTATAAGTTCTCTTTCTGTTTTGACATCAGCCCAGACTTTTTCAATTAGCTCTTTTTCATTACTTATATCTTCCTTGGTCTTCTGCAGTTTCTGAATAACACCACCTAGCTTAACTTCTAAACTCATTATCAATAAATTCTGCTGTTGTTTTTCTGCTTTAAGTTGAACAATTGATGATTGTTGTTCTTCATTTCTTGCCTTCATCTGGACAATTTCAGCTTTTTCTGATTTAGTATATTCGAAAAGTATTTCAATTTCTTTGATAGCTTGCAGTGTCTCTTGTTTTTGTCTTCTTAGATAGTACGTCTTGCTTTGTGGGTCAAAGTTGGCTACTTTTTCTTCCAATTGTTCAGGATTTTCCAAGGAGTTACTCTGCTCTGTTTGGGTCATCTTGGAGTTTACTTGTCTTTGCTCTTTAAATGGAAGTAATACATGATCAATTGCATTTAGCTTTAGCCTCATAGTTATATAATAGTAGTAGTACAATAATTTAATTCCCAACATTACTATCACACAGGGATAATACAATATTTGCATTCGAAATATATAGACTCAAAGATGGTAGAACAACAAATAATAATTTGAACCGTATTTTAATATTACAACTATGATTTATTTTCTGGCAATCGGCATGCCACGCATAAATGAAAAACAAAAACGAATGCAGGGTCAGTTGATGGTCTTGAAATATGCATCCTATTCTATTGTCTTGGCCGTCAAAACATAGATATTCCTCGATTTATTTTATAAAAACCAAAAAGAAAACTCACCTGAAATTCCTACAAGCTCAGGCTCTTTCAGCGCAAGTATTTGGTAGAAGGCATCTTTGGCTTCAGAAGTCCCCCTTTCCATAGCGTGAAACAGCGCCCTCAGCTGATCTTGCGGGGTATGAGCTTCGTTGATGGAAATCAGGTCCTCCTCGGATGATATCAGCTGCTGTGCAATGGAAGCCTCCACAATAGCTGCAGCTGATCTTACCCCAGCAAGGAGTTTGTCGCTGATTCCTTGCAGGAATGTGCCCACTGGAAAACATATTGTTGGTTTTATGTATTTAAAAACAAAATATCCACCATATTTAGGAGCACCGGTGTAGTTTTTTAATATAGTTTACCGTTGTATTGGTGTTTCGCCATGTTTAAATGGTGAAATGGATGTTAAGACCCCTGCAAAACATATCAAAGAGGAAACATTCTAAATAATTTATAAATAATTGAACATAAATAATTTCAATTTATGAAAAAAAGAAAAAACATTATGTGAAGAAAGATTTTCAAAAACTTTTTTCCTCTGCAGGTTCGTGTTCTATGTATTACGCCCCTCATTTTAAGTTTTAAAAGCAAAAAAACATGTCAAAAGTTAAAGTGCACTTCTCTCACCTCTGATGACTTTCAGTTCCAACTGCTCAAAGACAATAATAATCTATTTAATAATTTACCAATTTCACAGTGTTGACTTGAGTTCTCAGTGCGACGCTTGGCTCAGTACTCCCAACAGAGATAAAAATAATATCACCCCGTAAAAAAATAAGCTATCTCTTTAGCTCCGCCCTGTTTTCTTCCCCAAAAAACCCACATGACAACGAGTGTTATTCAACATGATTAGACGACAGCTTAGAAAGAAGTGGTGGCGTTTTTATTTTTTCGCAATTTGTTTTTATCTAGGCCTGACCTTCTGTGATAAGGGTGACAGGGGTGTGTCTCTGGCTTGGTGTCCCTGGACCTCCCACGGCCCTGTGAATAATCACACGTGCACAGGCGCTGTGGCGCACGTACTCACACACTCCATGCACCTATCGAGGGAGACACACTCATACATGATCTCACACGTGATCACACTGTGCTGCACGCCCACTCGGTTGATTGTATCCTGTTCATTTTGAATAATCACACACATACAGGCACTGTCAACCAACCTCCCAACCCAAAACCCCTGCCACACGAAACACGGTGAGGACAGAGCAGCACACCAATAGGTTGTTCCCTTATACATTTATTACCTAATTGTCTTTATGATCCATCCTGAACGAGGGCAAATACTCACAATCTTAGACCATATTTTTGAAAGAAGTCCTTTAAATTGCTACAACAAATGTGTGATCAGTGGGGTTTTCTAGCAGTCACACAAGTTTGAATAACCACCAGTGAAAATGATGATGCAGGCACTACCTTTTGCTGTCATCAATACATGTGGTGTCTTTTTAAACTATATACAGTAAATGTATACATTATACATACATTTTATACAGTGTATGGTTAAGGAAGTCTCATTTCAAGTGAGGCTGCTATTTGTGTGCACGGTATGGCCTCTACTAACAGGATAATTAATTTGTCCCCTTCATTATTACAATAAATCCAGTCCAGCAAAAACGAATATAGGTAAGCAAGTATCATAATAGAGCCCAAACACCTCTAGTCTAAGGCGCTAATGCTTTCGATGCAGAATAAGACAATGGTCCGTGTGGACTAGTCTAGGTCTGATCAATTGTATTAACTAAGCGGAGTTAAGCAGACTGCTGTTATGCGTTGGACTCCCTCTACTGGTCAGTAGCAGCGGGTCGTCCCAGTCTGGTTTCATAGGACACCGTCCTTCAAACTGACAGCATTGGAAACGTTAGGAATGGTGGCGAAGAACCTATGGCCAAAGCAAAAGGTCACGGCGCAAGCACATCCAACCACACCACGTTGTAGGCTACAACTTTGCCATCTTCATGGAGAATATACCTAAGGGCTACAAAAACAAAACATGAACACCTTGGGGGAAATACATGAAACCCGGTCAACCATGTTTTGTCTTTAAACGGGCCCGTAGGCTACCTCGCAATAAGTGACATTACACAAAGCCGGCTTATACATGAATTGTGACATAGGCCTAGTTGTAACATAAAAATAATAACTTCACATAGACCTTTGGCTTGGTTCTCATAAGTGACACGTGTACTTTAAACGGCCTTTGTTTAATATACTACAACGTTTCAACATACACAAATACGCACATATTTATGTTTTTGTTCAACGAATGTGAGAATTATGCGTCACACGTGCGTGTGTGTGTGTGTCTGTGTTCGCGTGCGCACGTGTTCTTGTTTTATTGGTTTCTGACAAAATATACTGTCCGTGTTTGTGTGAGAAATAAGACGAAGAATGTGCTCGACCTTTTCTCGTGAGAATAGTTCAGAATAACGATGATGCACGGCCAATGTTTGCGGCATGCATATTTCAACGCTCACTCCGCGTCCTGTGTCATTTCCGGAAGAGCGTTGCTCATGTTTCCAACAGCAGCAGCGGCAGCACAGAAAGTGAGTGGGGCGAAGAGAAGTGGACTTATCGATTTATTTGGGAGCGGCCCTTCGCTCACCAGTCGTTTAGCGCCCTCGTCCCACAGCCCGTCGCCGATTGGTGCGCGCTCCAGTCCGTCATTTTTCTGATAGGTTCGTGGAAAATTTTGCTTCATATGCAAGCCTATTGTCACTCCGCCCACCGCTGGGATCCTCCACTGTCAAGTCTGTAGGCTGGGTAGTACGACCGAATAGAGCAGATTAGGGGCTTCAGGCTCGTCATGTATTTGAAAAACTCAAACGAAACTGTTGTGGATTAACATTTGAAGACGTTTCAAAAGGTGGACGGCTTACACTGAGTTAAGAAAACGGATACTTTCCCCTTTGACGCTCCGTGCTGGATGTTGACCGAGTTGAGCAGGGTTTTATTGACGTTCACTGTTTTGGTGGCGTTCGCCCTAAGTTGGGACATGCCTGTTTTTCCTCCAAAAATAAGAACTCGATTAAGCGATGCATAAGCCCATGTGTTCGTAAAGATGAGGTAGGTTCTGTGTAACATTGTGGTAAGCTTTTTGATGTCTTTAAAACCAGCGCTGTATTAGCGGCGATTCGGACTCAAACCATGTTTGTGTGATCTCGCCTGAGAGATGTTTTGGTTTGACTCATCAGCAGACGGACGCACTGCTTCCATAATCACTGTTGTTACAAGCTATTATAGCTGCTAGTTATTAACCTGCCAGTAAGCAATCTATGAGATAATAAATGGTTATAAATACATGGATTGCAAAATCCAACCCGTTACCTTTTTGTTTTCATGTAAAATCAACCGATGAAAAAGTGTAGGAAAATGACATAACAGAAGGGACAACACTTGGCTGCCGTTTCTTTGGTTTACACCCCCCAGAGCGTTCATTTTATATTCAAGTCCACAATATTTTTACTTTCTAAATTGATTAATGTTCACTAGTTGTGTACCTTCGATGCATTCAATGTATTTCCTTCACTTGCCATCACAGGTAACTAACGTCACACAACAACTTTCCCCATACTTCTGTCCATCATTAGTTTACAGGAAATGGCAACTGCTCTGAGCGGCCGAAACCCGGGAGGACGCGGACCGAACCGAAGCAAGGGTCGGATTTTAGGCATCATTGATGCCATTCAGGATGCTGTGGGACCTCCAAAGCAAGCTGCTGCCGACCGGCGGACCGTGGAAAAAACATGGAAACTCATGGATAAAGTCGTACGTAATAGCATGTATAACAGCTGGCATGTATTCGTCTGTGTGTAGACCCTCCTGCCAGTACAATCAAGCAACCTTGCTGGGGAGTTCCTGTGTAAGGGGAAATGTCAGGTTATCAATTGAATGCACATAAGCTTTTAGATTACATTGGTAAACTTGCATTCAACATGAGGTCGGTAAGAGTGTATGTCATGGAAGAAGCCTGGGAAATAAGTTCCCTAAGTCATATTATGTAATGGAAAATAACTGAAACCTGTAACTGTACACACACACACACGCACGCACGCACACACACACACAAAATACAAACGCATGCACACACACACTAACACATTAACTTTCGGTCCTTTTACGTGGTTAACTTTTCACTCTGCCGTCAAAAATATGTTTTATTTCTCAGCCGCTGCAGCAGGATGTAACCTGTGCTTGCTATGAACTACTGTCATAACATTTTACGATTTGTGTAATATGTGAAGTGCATCACCAGGTTTTGAGTAAATAAGTCCATGTGTATAGCAAACAGTGTGTCGATTTCATATAACATCTAATAATAAAGGGTATGCTCAGGCGTTATAACCCATTTACAATTAAGTCTGCCATCCTTGGCATGAACATCGATGAATATACAAAAATGCTTACTTCATAACTCCTATGACTGATCTGTGCTGATTCAGATTAAAACAGCTCAGACTAATTGATATCATTTCTTCACAGGTCCGGCTGTGCCAAAACCCCAGACTCCAGTTGAAAAACAGTCCCCCGTACATTCTGGATATCCTACCCGACGCATACCAGCACCTGCGGCTCATTTTATGCAAATATGAGGAGAACCAGAAACTGTCCCAGCTCAGCGAGAATGAGTACTTTAAAATCTACATCGATAGCCTCATAAAGAAGTCCAAGCGGGCCATCAGACTCTTCAAAGAGGGGAAGGAGAGGATGTACGAGGAACAGTCACAGGACAGGTAGAGTAACATGCTATAGACTTGAGTACAACTAAAAGGGCAGCCCTTTTTTTGTCTAAAGTTGTTATTTTATTTACATTTTCCTATCAACATGTGTGTGAGGTGCAAGGTTGGTGGACTGCATCCTGTCATGTAAGATAACATTATAAAATAGGATGCACAATAACCCGATGAGGATGAAGATGATGATGAGGATAATTATAATAAGGGCACTGTGAGACATGCCCAAGAAACAAGAAGAACCAATTTAGTTAAAATGCTTACAGACACTCACTCACCTGAATTAAAGCTCCTGTCTTTATTAACGGTCTCGCCCTAAAAGCTGCTTTCTCGTCACGTCCTCGTTGTGTTTGTTTGTGTGCATGCTCCGCGACGTACAGGATGTGTTGTACTGTTGTGTCCTTGGAGCGGGCAGATGCAGGCCTTTTAGGATAATACAACAGACAGGAAGTGCCGTTGATGATTGGCTTCTTTCATTACTCAGAGCCCAGCAAGGCTGAAAGATATTTCTGGATAATTGCGTTCTTTTTTAAAAGTGTAATTCTTTTGGCGGAGTGAAATGGACTAACTATCATTGTTTTATGGCCATGAAGTCTAAACTTGGCTTTTAGAAAAGGTGTGTTTTTCTTTCTTTTTTGTGTTTTCAGTGATAATAGACACTTATCAAACAATATTATCTGATATCTATGTGTGATTTTATGATTCAATTTACAGGGGCAAACGGAGGCCTTGTGAGGGTAATGATGATGATAAAAGATGAAAGGTTGGCCTACCTACTCCCTA